>JAWNOU010000049.1:0-38559 GCA_035045725.1 Drosophila ezoana
AAAAATGTTGGCATTATAGAATATGTGTCAAATATAATGAAGTTAATTCAATATATTATTGTATTGGTCCATGAAAAAGATAATGTGGATGGTAGCTTTTGGAAAGAATGTCGATATTATGGATTATGTGTCAAAAAACCTGTATAGAGAGTGGTGTCGCGCAAGGCATGTCAAATGAAAAATTGTATATACGGTAAATTTATATGACTGTGAGGTGTTGCCTTGCCGGTATAAATCAATTATGTTTAGTAGCAAGAATAATGAAGTTATTTGAATGTATAATTAAATTATTACATAATAAAGATAAGGAGGTTGGTAGCATTTGCAAAAAATGTCGGATTTTAAAATATGTACAAAAAACTTATATATAGGGTGGTGTCGCGCAAGGCATGTCATATTCAAAATATTACATACGGTAAATTCATATGACAGTGAGGTATTGCCTTGCCGGAATAAATCAACTATGTGTAATTACAAAGAATATTGAAGTTATATGGGTGTGTTATTACATCAGTACATAAAAAAGATAAGGTGGTTTGAAGCATTTGGAAAAAAGGCCGCACTATAGAATAGCTGTCACAAATCCTGTATATGAAGTGGTGTCGTGCAAAGCATGACATATGCAATATCTTATATACGGTAAATTCACATGACTGTGAGAAGTTGTTTTGCCGGTTTGAATCAATTATGTTTAATTACAATGAATAATGATGTTATTTGAATGTATTATTAAATTAGTACATAATATAGATAAGGTGGTTGGTAGCATTTGGAAAACATGTCGGCATTATAGAATATCTGTCAAAAAACCTATATATGGAGTGGAGTTGCGCAAGGCATGTCATATGCAAAATGTTATATACGGTAAATTCAAAAGACTGTGAGGAGTTGCTTTGCCGGCATGAATCAGTTATGTGTAATTTCAAAGAATAATGAAGTTATTTGGGTGCGTTATTACATTAGTACATAAAAAAGATAAGGTGGAGCATTTGGAAAAAAATTACGGGTTTATAAAATATGTGTGAAAACCCTGTATAAGGAGTGGATTCGCGCAAGGCATGTCATATGAAACATTGTATATACGGTTAATTTATATGCGTGTGAGGTGTTGCCTTGCCGGTATAAATCAATTATGTTTAAAAGCAAAGAATAATGAAGTTATTTGAATGTATTATTAAATTAGTACATAATAAAGATAAGGTGGTTGGTAGCAATCGGAAAAAATTATATACGGTAAATTCAAAAGACTGTAAGGAGTTGCTTTGCCGGCATGAATCAGTTATGTGTAATTTCAAAGAATAATGAAGTTATTTGGGTGTGTTATTACATTAGTACATAAAAAAGCATTTGGAAAAAATTACGGGATTATAGAATATCTGTGACAAACCCTGTATAAGGCGTGGGTTCGCGCAAGGCATGTCATATGAAAAATTGTATATACGGTAAATTTATATGAGTGTGAGCTGTTGCCCTGCCGGTATAAATCAACTTTGCTTATTTACAAAGAATAATGAGGTTATTTGAATGTATTATTAAATTAGTACATAATATAGACAAGGTGGTTGGTAGAATTTGGTAAAATTGTCGGCATTATAGAAGATGTGTCATAGGCAAAATTTTACATACAGCAAATTTATTTGACTGTGAGGTGTTGCCCTGCCGGCATAGGTCAAATATGTTTAATCAAAAAGAATAATGAAGTTAATTCAATATATTATTGTATTGGTCCATGAAAAAGGTGGATGGTAGCATTTCAAAAAAATGTCGGCATTATAGAATATGGGTGAAAAAACCTATATATGGGGTGGTGTCGCGCAAGGCATGTCATAGTCAAAATTGTACATAAAGCAAATTTGTATGACTGTGAGGTGTTGCCCTGCCGGCATAGGTCAAATATATTTAATTAAAAAGAATAATGAAGTTCATTTAATATATTATTGTATTGGTCCATGAAAAGGGTAATGTGGATGGTAGCATTTGAAAGAAAATGTCGGCATTATAGAATATGGGTGAAAAAACCTTTATATGGGGTGGTGTCGCTCAAGGCATGTCATATGCAAAGTTGTAAATACGGTAAATTAATATGACTGTGAGGTGTTGCCTTGCCGGTCTAAATCAATTATGTTTAATTACACAGAATAATGAAGGTATATGGAATATGTGTCAATAAACCTATATAGGAAGTGGAGTCGCGCAATGCATGTCATAGTCAAAATTGTACATGAGGTAAATTTCTATGACTGGTAGGTGTTGCCTTGCCGGCATAGGTCAAATATGTTTAATAAAAAAGAATAATGAAGTTAGTTTAATATATAGTTGCATTGGTCCATGAAAAAGATTTTGATAAAAAAGTCAAGAAACCTATAAAGGGCGTGGTGTCGCGCAAGGCATGTCATATGAAATATTGTATATACGGTAAATTTATATGAAGGAAAGGTGTTGCCTTGCCGGTATAAATCAATTATGTTTAATAGCAAAGAACAATGAAGTTATTGGAATATATTATTAAATTAGTACATAATAAAGATAAGGTGGTTGGTAGCATTTGGAAAAAATGTCGGCATTATAGAATATTTGTCAAAAAACCTGTATATGGAGTGGAGTCGCGCCAGGCATGTCATATGCAAAATTGTACATACGGCAAATTTATGTGACTATAAGGTGCCTTGTCGGCATAGGTCAAATATGTTTAATTAAACGAACAATGAAGTTAATTCAATATATTATTGTATTGGTCCATAAAAAAGATAATGTGGATGATAGCTTTTGGAAAAAATGTCGGCATTATAGAATATGTGTCAAATGAAAAATTGTATAAACGGTAAATTAATATGAGTGTGAGGTGTTGCCTTGCAAGTATAAGTCAAATATGTTTAATAGCAAAGAATAATGAAGTTAACTCAATATATTATTGTATTGGTCCATGAAAAAGGTAATGTGCATGGTAGCATTTGAAAAAAATGTCGGCATTATAGAATATGGGTGAAAAAACCTATATTTATTTATTTATTTATTTATTTATTAAAGGTCGACAAAACTAGTGTCTTCCTCATTATTTCGTAGATTATACATACAATAGATAATGCAATTATATGCTAAAAGCCTAGTTAGATAACACAGTTCTCTAAATAGCATCACCGACCGATGGAGGTGTTTTAGTTGCCAGTCCGGCCAGCTGTGCCCCTTTTCACAGCTAAATTTGTCAGTGACGCTATTAGAGCCTACATCTAAGCAGAAGGGTGTAAGTAGGAAAAAAGTGTTCTTAAGTAAAATTAAAAATAATCTTAGTTAGCTATATTAATTAATAAAATGCAATAAATTGAAAAAAATAAAGTAAGAAGTTTGTTAATAAAGTAAAGAAATGTAAGCTAGATATATAGAGTGTTAAGTAGATAGGACAGAAAAGTAATGGGAAATCACCGACCCGGTGGGGGGAAATTTACAGCCCGTCCGGCAAGCTATGCCCCTGCTCATAGCTGGGAATGGTCAGTGACTTCCCGAAGGTATCCTGAAAGCAACGATTTTATAAGGGGTAGAGAAAGTTCTGTAGAGAAAACGTGATGCAAACTATTATAATTTTTACATAGCACGCGAAAGGGATTGTGCATAGCGTAGTCTGTTGTGCTCGTAGACAGGAATAAGGGGCGGTAATTTCTGGTTGGTCTGGACGGAACAGAGAATTGAAGACGCCCTAGCAGAAAACGAGAATCTATATCGCCAATAATCAACTTATGTAGAAGAACAACACCGAGAATTGTCCTACGGTTGGTTAACGACGGAAGGTTAAGAAGAAGCAGCCTGCTGGAGTAGGATGGCAACCGAAGATTAGGGTCCCATACACAGATGCAATTGATTGGCCGAACACCAAAGTTGCATAGCGTTCAAATCGTCTTGTAGACGAGAATGATGTAGGGGACTAGTGTATGATAGAATAAGTTTCACATCATCCGCATACATGAGTACACGGGCATGTGATATAACAGAGGGGAGATAATTTATAAAAAGAGTAAAGAGTGAAGGTCCAAGATGACTACCTTGTGGAACACCAGAAGTAACGTGAACATGTTTAGAGGTAGTCAGCCTCTGCATTACTCTTTGGGTCCTACCTTTTAAATAAGAATTAATCCAAAGCAAAAGAGACGGAGGGAAACCTATTTGGTCAAGTTTAAAAAGTAAAATGTCATGGTGCACAGAGTCAAACGCCTTACTGAAGTCAGTATAAATGACATCAGTTTGCATTTTCGAAAGAAAAGCATCGTTTACCAAGGAAGTAAACTCAAGCAGATTGGTCGTAGTTGACCGATTCTTTACGAATCCATGTTGAACAGGGGAAACAACTGATTTGCAGAAATGCTGCAAATTCGAAGTGATTATTTTTTCAAATAATTTAGGAATAGCGGACAGTTTTGCAATGCCCCTGTAATTTTGTATATCACACTTTCCACCTTTCTTGTAAAGAGGAATGATATAAGATTCTTTCCAAAGAGATGGAAAGACAGAAGATTCAAGAGATAGATTAAAAAGCTTTTGCAATGGATAAAGAAGGGAAGAACTACACTCCTAGAGTAGACAACTAGGAATATTGTCAGGCCCAGGAGAGTAAGAAGATTTTAAAGAGTTTATAGCTAAAAGGAGAGAGGAGTGTGAAATAATAGGAGGAGGTATAGAACTAGAGGAAGAAATAGTATAAGGGTAAGAATTATTATTAGGACAGACTGAGGAGTTAGTTGATTGGAAAAAGTTAGCAAAGAGGTTAGCAGAATCAGAGTCATTACTAGCTTTATCCATCCCGAAAGAAAAAGAAGTTGGCAAACTTGAAGATTTACGCTTCAAGCTTACAAAATTGTAAAACTGTCTCGGATTTTGGGCAAATTGCCTTTTACAACGAGTTAGATAATTCTCATAGCTTTGAGAATTCTGAAGAAAGAAGTTCGACTTGGCTATGGAATATTTAGCCAAGTCTGTACACGAAACAGACTTTTTAAACTTTTTAAAATATTTAGATTTTAAGTTTTTAAGATGTGACAACCTGGGAGTAAACCAGGGTGGCTTTGAAGAAGTAGTCGAAGGAATTGACTTGGGAATACTCATATCTAAGAGGGAGTTTAGGGTGCTATAAAAAAAAGTAATAGCAGTATTCATATCAACCGAGTCATATAAGAAAGACCAATCGGTTGCATAAATAAGCTGATTCAGTAATGAATAATTTCCTTTGCGAAAGCAGCGGCGGGGCTTATTGGCTGATGAGCACGAAAAGAGACGATTACAATTGAACATTGTAATCTCTAAAGTAGGATGATACACATCCTCAGGAAGAGATAAAGGAGGGGACCTAGACACATTAGAAATAAGGTCAAGTGTTCTATTCAAATGATTAGAAATTGAATTGATTTGAAACAACGAAAGATCAAGCATGCAGTCTATAAAATCATGCTGTGCTGAGGGCACTAGATAATTTTCGGCAGTGAATAATGACCAAGAGATGTTCGGCAAATTAAAATCACCCAACACCATAAATAGGTCATTATCACGCACTTGTGAAGAAACTTCTTTAATACAAGTAATATGTTTCATATAAACTTGAATATCAGAAGAAGGAGGGACATAAGAGCATGTAATATAGATATTCCGTGTAGGAAAAGACACCTTAACTGAGACAATCTCAGCGTCAGTAGGCGTACTAAAACAGAAAAGTTCTGACTGGAGAGTGGCTTTAACGGCAATTAACACCCCACCACCTCGAGTCGGCCGATCATTTCTATGCAAAATAAAACTATTCGAAAATACCTCAAAATCGGATATGGTTGAATTATAATGATATTTCACGAGGGGTGGAGAAATTAAATTTGGTTATTGACACGCTAGCAGAAGATTTGCTAGCAATATAGGCTGCCAATGACTCAGAAGTGGTGTCCGATGAAAGTCGAGACACAAAAACTTGCCTACGAGGGGCAACAACCGTTAAAGTAGGTACTGATGGGGCTGCAGGTAATACAGGAGTTGGAGGAGCTAAAGAGGCACCATGATTGTGTTTAACAATCTGGGCAAGATTACGCGTAGGTCTACCTTTGCGGCCAGGAGCTGACGGGGCTGAGGCAGTTTGGATAACTGGGACAGTATCAGTATGGAGGTGTTTTAGTTGCCAGTCCGGCCAGCTGTGCCCCTTTTCACAGCTAAATTTGTCAGTGACGCTATTAGAGCCTACATCTAAGCAGAAGGGTGTAAGTAGGAAAAAAGTGTTCTTAAGTAAAATTAAAAATAATCTTAGTTAGCTATATTAATTAATAAAATGCAATAAATTGAAAAAAATAAAGTAACAAGTTTGTTAATAAAGTAAAGAAATGTAAGCTAGATATATAGAGTGTTAAGTAGATAGGACAGAAAAGAAATGGGAAATCACCGACCCGGTGGGGGAAATTTACAGCCCGTCCGGCAAGCTATGCCCCTGCTCATAGCTGGGAATGGTCAGTGACTTCCCGAAGGTATCCTGAAAGCAACGATTTTATAAGGGGTAGAGAAAGTTCTGTAGAGAAAACGTGATGCAAACTATTATAATTTTTACATAGCACGCGAAAGGGATTGTGCATAGCGTAGTCTGTTGTGCTCGTAGACAGAAATAAGGGGCGGTAATTTCTGGTTGGTCTGGACGGAACAGAGAATTGAAGACGCCCTAGCAGAAAAGGAGAATCTATATCGCCAATAATCAACTTATGTAGAAGAACAACACCGAGAATTGTCCTACGGTTGATTAACGACGGAAGGTTAAGAAGAAGCAGCCTGCTGGAGTAGGATGGCAACCGAAGATTAGGGTCCCAATTTAAACCTCGTAAGGCAAAAAGCAGAAATTGCTTCTGAACAGATTCAATACGATCCTGGCTATTGTTATACTGCGGAGACCAGATGCAAGAGCAGTATTCAAGGATAGGGCGAACAAGAGAGATGTACAGAAGTTTCGTTATAAAAGGATCGTTAAATTCTTTAGACCATCGTTTAATGAATCCAAGTACACCTTTTGCCTCATTAACGATGGTATCTATGTGAAGATTGAAACAGAGTTTAGAATCAAAAAGAACGCCTAGATCCTTAACTGTTAGTATACGTTGCAAAGGGGTATTGTCGATTGTATAACTGACAAGATAAGGTGTAGAACGATTAAATGTCATAAACATACACTTTGAACAATTCAGATGCAATTGATTGGCCGAACACCAAAGTTGCATAGCGTTCAAATCGTCTTGTAGACGAGAATGATGTAGGGGATTAGTGTATGATAGAATAAGTTTCACATCATCCGCATACATGAGTACACGGGCATGTGATATAACAGAGGGGAGATCATTTATAAAAAGAGTAAAGAGTAAAGGTCCAAGATGACTACCTTGTGGAACACCAGAAGTAACGTGAACATGTTTAGAGGTAGTCAGCCTCTGCATTACTCTTTGGGTCCTACCTTTTAAATAAAAATTAATCCAAAGCAAAAGAGACGGAGGGAAACCTATTTGGTCAAGTTTAAAAAGTAAAATGTCATGGTGCACAGAGTCAAACGCCTTACTGAAGTCAGTATAAATGACATCAGTTTGCATTTTCGAAAGAAAAGCATCGTTTACCAAGGAAGTAAACTCAAGCAGATTGGTCGTAGTTGACCGATTCTTTACGAATCCATGTTGAACAGGGGAAACAACTGATTTGCAGAAATGCTGCAAATTCGAAGTGATTATTTTTTCAAATAATTTAGGAATAGCGGACAGTTTTGCAATGCCCCTGTAATTTTGTATATCAGACTTTCCACCTTTCTTGTGGAGAGGAATGATATAAGATTCTTTCCAAAGAGATGGAAAGACAGAAGATTCAAGAGATAGATTAAAAAGCTTTTGCAATGGATAAAGAAGGGAAGAACTACACTCCTAGAGTAGACAACTAGGAATATTGTCAGGCCCAGGAGAGTAAGAAGATTTTAAAGAGTTTATAGCTAAAAGGAGAGAGGAGTGTGAAATAATAGGAGGAGGTATAGAACTAGAGGAAGAAATAGTATAAGGGTAAGAATTATTATTAGGACAGACTGAGGAGTAAGTTGATTGGAAAAAGTTAGCAAAGAGGTTAGCAGAATCAGAGTCATTACTAGCTTTATCCATCCCGAAAGAAAAAGAAGTTGGCAAACTTGAAGATTTACGATTCAAGCTTACAAAATTGTAAAACTGTCTCGGATTTTGGGCAAATTGCCTTTTACAACGAGTTAGATAATTCTCATAGCTTTGAGAATTCTGAAGAAAGAAGTTCGACTTGGCTATGGAATATTTAGCCAAGTCTGTACACGAAACAGACTTTTTAAACTTTTTAAAATATTTAGATTTTAAGTTTTTAAGATGTGACAATCTGGGAGTAAACCAGGGTGGCTTTGAAGAAGTATTCGAAGGAATTGACTTGGGAATACTCATATCTAAGAGGGAGTTTAGGGTGCTATAAAAAAAAGTAATTGCAGTATTCATATCAACCGAGTCATATAAGAAAGACCAATCGGTTGCATAAATAAGCTGATTCAGTAATGAATAATTTCCTTTGCGAAAGCTGCGACGGGGCTTATTGGCTGATGAGCACGAAAAGAGACGATTACAATTGAACATTGTAATCTCTAAAGTAGGATGATACACATCCTCAGGAAGAGATAAAGGAGGGGACCTAGACACATTAGAAATAAGGTAGTCGTTAACAAATACAAGGTCAAGTGTTCTATTCAAATGATTAGAAATTGAATTGATTTGAAACAACGAAAGATCAAGCATGCAGTCTATAAAATCATGCTGTGCTGAGGGCACTAGATAATTTTCGGCAGTGAATAATGACAAGGAGATGTTCGGCAAATTAAAATCACCCAACACCATAAATAGGTCATTATCACGCACTTGTAAAGAAACTTCTTTAATACAAGTAATATGTTTCATATAAACTTGAATATCAGAAGAAGGAGGGACATAAGAGCATGTAATATAGATATTCCGTGTAGGAAAAGACACCTTAACTGAGACAATCTCAGCGTCAGTAGGCGTACTAAAACAGAAAAGTTCTGACTGGAGAGTGTCTTTAACGGCAATTAACACCCCACCACCTCGAGTCGGCCGATCATTTCTATGCAAAATAAAACTATTCGAAAATACCTCAAAATCGGATATGGTTGAATTTAACCATGTTTCTGAAAAAGCTATTATATCCGAGTCGAAGGAAGTACTGGCCATGAAAAGATTTTTAAGCTTTAAAATAAGACCTCTGACATTCTGATAATGAATACAGATTTGGTCAGAAGATGAAGTTAGTTTTTTTGGGGCAGAAATGGTACCCTGTATTGAAGGGACTGGAAGGGTGGCAGGCTGGTTACGCTTTTTTGGCTTGAACTCGTGAACAATCATGTGTGGAGGCCAAAATTTGGGATCACAAATGATTGGGAACATATCATGTGAAACATTTATTTTGAATGATGATATTTCACGAGGGGTGGAGAAATTAAATTTGGTTATTGACACGTTAGCAGAAGATTTGCTAGCAATATAGGCTGCCAATGACTCAGAAGTGGTGTCCGATGAAAGTCGAGACACAAAAACTTGCCTACGAGGGGCAACAACCGTTAAAGTAGGTACTTATGGGGCTGCAGGTAATACAGGAGTTGGAGGAGCTAAAGAGGCACCATGATTGTGTTTAACAATCTGGGCAAGATTACGCGTAGGTCTACCTTTGCGGCCAGGAGCTGACGGGGCTGAGGCAGTTTGGATAACTGGGACAGTATCAGGTACGGGATCTACTGGAACTACTATAGGGGATGAAATGGGGGTAATTGGGCAATCGCTTGGAGAAGGCGATAAAGACAACATTGGAGATGAATCCAAGTTGCTAGGTAGGGACAAGAAAGGCGTAGGTGTCTGAACAGACGTAGAGGGCAATTACAAAAGTTGAGGCTCCAACCGGCGATTGGTTGGAGACTCGAATTTATAATTGGCAAGCAACTCAAAACTCGAGTCAAAATAACTCGACAGCTGCTTAGCCACGTTATTCAATTTTACAAATTGATTTCTCACAGAATTATACATCCTGGAGAAATCAATTTGCTTTTCGATGCAAGCTGGGCACGACCAACGCAAGCCACCGCAGCCCTTCTTGGCAACTACAGCGATCTTGTCGCAATCACGCCCAGTGAGACCTGCACATTTAGCATGCATCATATTCTCACACAGCCAGCAATTAACAAATTGCGGCTGTGCAGAATCATCAGCCTGCTTGAACGTGCAAGGTTTCTTACAGCACGACATAATTGCTACAAGAGTATGCAAGTTGTGAGAGCGCAGAGCAAAACGAAAACGGTGCACAAAAATAGAGCAAGTAAACACTCAAAAAACAATTATCGTACACAAACAAATTGTTTGGAGCGAAAAGCAATAGCAAAAATTTGCGAGAGCGCGATGCACAAGCAGAAATATGCAGCAGCGAACACACGCACAAGCAAGTGTATGCACGGGGGAGCACCAAAGCAAAAGAATCAAAAACAGGCAATAACAACAACACGAAACTGACGCCGCGTTTTATAAATGCAATAATTAACAGACTTACGCTGCAACAACAGATAGCACTTTGCACAATTTATGAAAGCTTTTTAAATAATGCACCAAAAATGCAAAATTTAGAAATAAAAAGCAGATTAGAAGCAGATGATTAAAGCGCAAAAATATATAAAAATCTTGGAGCACAAGTAAAATACGTCAATCACTCTCAACTGAGAACTCTCTCGATATGGGGTGGTGTCGCGCGAGGTATGTCATATGCAAAATTGTATATACGGTAAATTCATATTACTGTGAGGTGTTGCCTTGCCGGTATAAATCAATTATGTTTAATTACAAAGAATAATGAAGTTATATGGAATATTTGTCAAAAAACCTATATAGGGTGTGGATTCGCGCAAGGCATGTCATAGGCAAAATTGTACATAAGGCAAATTTATATGACTGTGAGTGTTGCCCTGCTGGCGTAGGTCAAATATGTTTAATTAAAAAAAAAAAATTATGAAGTTAATTCAATATATTGTTGTATTGGTCCATGAAAAAGGTAATGAGCATGGTAGCATTTGAAAAAAATGTCGGCTTTATAGAATATGGGTGAAAAAACCTATATATGGGGTGGTGTCGCGCGAGGTATGTCATATGCAAAATTGTATATACGGTAAATTCATATTACTGTGAGGTGTTGCCTTGCCGGTATAAATCAATTATGTTTAATTACAAAGAATAATGAAGTTATATGGAATATTTGTCAAAAAACCTATATAGGGAGTGGAGTCGCGCAAGGCATGTCATAGGCAAAATTGTACATAAGGCAAATTTATATGACTGTGAGTGTTGCCCTGCTGGCATAGGTCAAATATGTTTAATGTAAAAGAATAATGAAGTTAATTCAATATATTGTTGTATTGGTCCATGATAAAGGTAATGTGGATGGTAGCATTTGAAAAAAATGTCGGCATTATAGAATATGGGTGAAAAAACCTATATATGGGGTGGTGTCGCGCAAGGCATGTCATAGGCAAAATTGTACATAAGGCAAATTTCTATGACTGGTATGCCTTGCCGGCATAGGTCAAATATGTTTGATTAAAAAGAATAATGAAGTTAATTCAATATATTATTGTATTGGTCCATGAAAAAGGTAATGTGGCTGGTAGCATTTGAAAAAAATGTCGGCATTATAGAATATGGGTGAAAAAACCTATATATGGGGTGGTGTCGCGCAAGGCATGTCATAGGCAAAATTGTACATAAGGCAAATTTCTATGACTGGTAGGTGTTGCCTTGCCGGCATACGTCAAATATGTTAAGTAAAAAAGAATAATGAAGTTAGTTATATAGTTGCATTGGTCCATGTCAAAGATAATGAGGATGGTAGCTTTTGATAAAAAATGTCGGCATTATAGAATATTGGTGAAAAAACCTATATAGGGAGTGGTGTCATATGCAAAATTGTACATACGGCTAATTCATATGATTGAAATGTGTTGCCTTCATGGTTCATTCATCATGTTTAAAAGCAAGGAGTAATGAAGTTATTTGAATGTAATATTAAATGAGTACATAAAAAAGATATGGTTGTTGATAGCATTTGGAAAAAATGTCGGCTTTATGGAATATGTGTCAGAAAACCTATATAGCGAGTGGAGTCGCGCAAGGCATGTCAAAGGCAAAAATGTTCATAAGGCAAATTTATATGACTGTGAGGTGTTGCCCTGCTGGCATAGGTCAAATATGTTTAATTAAAAAGAATAATGAAGTTAATTCAATATATTGTTGTAGTGGTCCATGAAAAAGATAATGTGGATGGTAGCTCTTGGAAAAAATGTCGCCATTATGGAATATGTGTCGAAAAACCTGTATATGGAGTGGAGTCGCGCAAGGCATGTCATAGGCAAAATTGTACATACGGCAAATTTATGTGACTATAAGGTGCCTTGTCGGCGTAGGTCAAATATGTTTAATTAAACGAATAATGAAGTTAATTCAATATATTATTGTATTGGTCCATGAGAAAGATAATGTGGATGATAGCTTTTGGAAAAAATGTCGGCATTATAGAATATGTGTCAAAAAACCTATATAGTGAGTGGTGTCGCGCAAAGCATGTCATATGCAAAATTGTATATACGGTAAATTCATATGACTGTGAGGTGTTGCCTTGCCGGTATAAATCAATTATGTTTAATTACAAAGAATAATGAAGTTATATGTAGTATGTGTCAAAAGACCTATATAGGGAGTGGAGTCGCGCAAGGCCTGTCATAGGCAAAAATGTACATAAGATAAATTCATATGACTGTGAGGTGTTGCCCTACCGGCATAGGTCGTATATGTTTAATTAAAAAGAATATTGAAGTTAATTCAATATATTATTGTATTGGTCCATGAAAGAGGTAATGTGGATGGTAGCATTTGAAAAAATTGTCGGCATTATAGAATATGGGTGAAAAAACCTATATATGGGGTGGTGTCGCGCAAGGCATGTCATATGCCAAATTGTATATACGGTAAATTCATATGACTGTGAGGTGTTGCCTTGCCGGTCTAAATCAATTATGTCAAATTACAACGAATATTGAAGGTTTATGGAATATGTGTCAAAAAACCTATATAGGAAGTGGAGTTGCGCAAGGCATGTCATGGGCAAAATTGTACATAAGGCAAATTTCTATGACTGGTAGGTGTTGCCTTGCCGGCATAGTTCAAATATGTTTAATAAAAAAGAATAATGAAGTTATTTCAATTTATAGTTGCTGTCTGGTTACGCAGCCAAAACAACTGGAGCGACCTCGCAACTGATAAGAGCAGCATCTTAAATTTATCTTATAATACTCGCTCTGCAAAGCAATTGCCTAAATTTCGCTCTTAAGAATTCATTTACATAGAGCTGCCGCTCTTCGCTGTAACGATCGTTTTATTGCCCTAGCTTTACGTATGCGAAGGCCTCGATGCTGGGCATCGAGTTGGTTAAGTCAGTTCGCTTCATGCATTTGGTACGCATCGGCCACTTGCATTACTCCAAATTATAACTAATAATTGTCGCTTCGCTAAAATTGGCACGTACTAATTCGGGTTCGCTTGCCTATATATAAACTATTGTTCTTAAATAATAAGCACAGACCAATTCGGGTCTGCCTGCTTCTCGTAACTTTAAGAAATATAAAACAATTTTGAACACAAAATAAATAGTTAATTATTTCTATTTGTGAAAGCTATTGAAAAAGCTCAATAGCGCAACATTTGGTGACCCCGACGTGATTTTTATTTATGTTGTTGTAAGATTATTTGCTTTACATTAAAGCAATAATCTTAAAAGACACCACCTGGCATTTCGTTTTGTGCACTTTATATACATACATACATATCGCCGTCGCCTTGCCTACTCTTTCGGTCGCTTAAAGTCTTTTGCTCATTCGTGCGGTACTTATGTACAAGCTATTGCCGTTGCGTCGTTACATAGCTTGACACTTGCGTTCGCCGAAGTTCTTATTGTACAACTATTGTTTTTTTTGAACGGTTTGCATGTACTAGCGATCACCGCTGTCAGTTACTCAGCTAGTTTCGCACGCGCTTTCTATCACGCTTCTAATGGCAACCGAAAATAATGCCTCTAGTGCAGTGCCCTCTGCAAACAGGGTGACCTTTCTGAAGCGCAAAGCCATTTCAATTTATGACAGTTTGCAAACACTTCGAAATGCTCTAACTAATTCGCCACTTAGAGCAATTGATGAGTGCGGTCTTAGTGTTAGGCTGAAGCAAATCGATCGGCTTCAGACCTCATTTGATATTACTCACACTAGCCTCGAAGAACTAGATTTTGATGAAATCGGTAACCAATTGCGTGAGGACTTCGACGAGTTAGCAGTTTTTATGGAAATTTCGGTTCGGAGTGAAATTGCGAAACGTGTCTCAATATTGCCCTGCTCAACATTTCGCGACCAATCTGTGCTGCCCTCGCAGACAGTTAGAGCTAAGGCACCGCCGACACTACCCTCAATAAAGTTGCCTACGTTCAGTGGTGGTTACACAGAATGGGCCGACTTTTATTCTATGTTCACAACCGTCATAGAAAATCATCCTGATCTGGCAGATATCGAAAAGCTGCAGCATCTTCGATCGTGCCTGAAGGATACAGCGCTGGACGCGATTCGATCATTGGAAATAACAAACAATAATTATGCCATAGCACTTAATTTATTGGAGAAAAGGTTTAATAATAGACGTTTGGTTTTTCAGGCACACATACTTGAGATATTGGGGCTCAAGAGGGTGGCAGGTGGATCGGCCGTGTCGCTAAGGGAGTTATCCGACCAACTCAACGCACATATTCGCGCGTTAAAGAGCATGGGCAACTCCGAACAAATCGCTGGATGCATCATTGTGCAGATTATTTTACAAAAGCTGGACCCAATATCACAAGCCAAATGGGAAGAAAGGCTAGAGGATTCGTCGTTCGTCAACTTAATACCATCGTGGGAGCATATGGCTACGTTTCTGGAGCAGAGATGCCGAACAATGGAAACCGTAAATTTTGCTACGGCAAGCTATGCCCCTAGCCATCAGGTGGGAAAAACTAGAGCAATTAACACCAGTAGATCGTCATTTATCGCCACTAACCACGACGCCCCTGTCTGCGTCTTTTGTGACAGCCCTGGTCATAATATAAATAATTGTTCTCGATTTGGAAATTTGACCCCTGCATTACGGCTTAGGGAGGCAAAACGAGTTGCATTGTGCTTGAATTGCCTGAAGAAAGGTCATCAATTGCGATCATGCAGCTCTGGATGCTGTCGGACCTGCGGGGCGAAACATCATTCTCTGCTGCATTTAAATAATTCCGTATTTCCGTCTGGTCAGCTGACTGAGCCTGCAAATTCATCGCCGATAGCCCATGCCTCTTTCGCTAAGTCATCGCCATCTACCTCCACATCTCTTGTTGCCCAGTATTTCAGTAGTGATGTTGTCGTCTTGGCTACGGCTTTGATCTTTGTTAAAAATCGCTCCGGCACTTTGATACCTTGTCGTGCCCTTTTGGATTCTGGTTCTCAGCTTCACCTTATAACGTCGCGCCTTGCTCAACAGCTTCAGCTAAAGAAGCACAAGTCCTCAGCCATTGTCTCTGGTCTAGGAGATTCTCGTTTTGAAACAGAAGGAAACACGGTCACTATCACAATACAGTCTCAAGTCTCTGAATACTCAACATGCCTTACAGCTCTGGTAGCGCCTAACATAACTGATAGTCAACCGAGTTTTACTATCAACACGACGAATTGGAACATTCCCGATAACATAAAACTTGCAGATCCGTCTTTCTTTAAACTCTTGCTACTTGGAGCTAGCCTGTTTTACGACCTTCTCAGCGTCGGCCAGATAAGGCTTCTCCCAGGACTACCGTGTCTTCAAAAAACACGGCTTGGTTGGGTAGTTTCTGGAGGCGGACCGCGCTTGAGTGGTTCTATGTTAATGGCAAAGCATACTGCGGGCAAACTTGAGTCAAGTTCTGAAGAACGTGCTGATGAATTGGTTCGAAGATTTTGGGAGATAGAGTCCTGCTTGGAAAGTACACCTACCACTTCAAAGGAAGAAAACATCTGTGAAGAACATTTCGTAAAGACTCATATCAGATTGCCTAGTGGCCAATATTCAGTTCGTTTACCCTTCAAGCGAAGTTTGCAATGTCTGGGGACGTCATACCAACAAGCCTTTCGTCGGTTCCTGACCCTGGAACGCAAACTACAAAATCGTCCAGATCTGAAGATTCAATATTCAAACTTTCTAAAGGAATATTTGGATCTTGGTCATATGTCGCCTGTTGCTCCAGAGTCTATCGGACTTTGTCAATACTTTCTTCATCATCACTGTGTCTCTAAAGAAGACAGTTCAACGACAAAATTGCGAGTCGTTTTCGACGGCTCAGCAGCTACCTCGTCAGGTTATTCATTAAATGAACTATTGATGGCTGGACCTGTTATTCAAAGCTCGCTGTTTCATATCCTTCTTCGCTTTCGTAATTTCCCGATCGCCCTAACAGGAGATATTGGAAAAATGTATCGCTGCGTACGCGTTTCAGAACCGGATGATTTTCTCCAATGCATTCTGTGGCGAGACTGCTGGATACAGTTACATACGGAACAAAGCCAGCTTCATTCCTCTCTATCCGTGCTATGCATCAGCTGTCTATGGATGAGGAAACTAATTTTCCAATTGGATCTCGGATTTTGCGGCGTGACTTCTACGACCTCCTACGACTGATGACCTCATTTCAGGGGGTGATTCAATTCAAGAAGCAAAGGAAATTCTTAATCAGACGGCTGGAATCTTGGCAAGTGGGGGCTTCAAGTTGCGAAAGTGGTGCTCAAACAATGCTGCTGTACTGAAAGGGATACCCGTAGAGGACAGAGAATCTTCTCTAAAGTTTGATGATGGTAGCGACATCACCAAAACTCTTGGACTCGCTTGGGACTCAGCGTCGGATCGGTTGTTGTTTTCCTTTTCGTCCATTCAGCAGAGATCTAAACCATCCAAAAGATCAATACTATCGACCATAGCTCGCTTGTATGACCCGCTTGGACTCATAGGGCCGGTAATTGCCAAGGCTAAAATCTTTTTGCAGCAGATCTGGAAGGAGAAGCTTGAGTGGGACGAGAGCTTGCCATCATCACTAGCAACAGCTTGGCATGATCTTTGCTGCAGTTTTGAGAAGGCACAGTTTCTTAAATTTCCTCGACTCGTGTCAATACCTGCAGCAGAGTTAGAAGTTCACGGTTTCTGCGACGCCAGCATCGAAGCATATGGGGCCTGTGCCTACGTCCTTTCTCGACAAACATCAGCCAGTTGTCAGTTGTTGTGTTCCAAATCGCGTGTAGCTCCTCTGAAAACAATCACAGTTCCAAAGCTAGAGCTCTGTGGCGCCGTCTTATTATCTAATCTCATGCGTGAGATATCTAAAATGAATCTGTTCGATGGAAAATTCTACTGTTGGTCGGATTCTTCTGTATGCCTTTCCTGGATAAGGACCGAGCCCTGCAAGCTCAATGTGTTTGTGGCTAATCGCGTCACAGCAGTTCAAGAGCTAACTAATGGCATGGAATGGCGTTACGTGCCTACTTCACTCAACCCGGCAGACATACTCTCGAGAGGATCTACGCCCAGTGAATTAGATCAATCGTCACTGTGGTTCAACGGCCCAGAATTTCTAGTTAAAAACAAATTGGACTGGCCTGCTTCTTGCTTGTCAGAAAGGACAGAACTCGAACTTAAAAAAAGGGTCCTTATTGCGTCATCTCCCTTCGTTGATATAACTGCCACTTGTAAATACGTCAACTCATTTGATACAATGCAGCGTATATTCGGATATATTTATAAATTCATACACAGAAGCAGGCATCCTGGACTAACAGTGTCTGATATACAACATGGGACCCAACTCTTACTAAGGCTCGTCCAGAGAGAACACCTGTGGGAAGAGATCAAATTATTGCAATCGAGAAGAGTTGTTAAACCGTCCAGTTGTATAGCATCACTTAACCCTTTTTTGGATGATTTCGGCATTCTTAGAGTTGATGGGCGCTTGAAAAACTCTTCGCTGGATTTCGACGCTCGCCATCCAATAATTCTCCCGTCTCACCATCCCATCACAGACTCAGTCATCACACGGTTTCACAATCGGGACTTACACGCTGGTCCACGGGCACTTCTTGCTCATATTCGGTTGCAGTATTGGCCGATTGGTGGAAGGAAGACCGTATCCAAGGTGGTTGGAAAATGTGTGAGATGTTTTCGTGCCAAGCCTCGATTAATAGAGCATATAATGGCTGATCTGCCCAAAGAACGTTTGACTGCTTGTCGAGCCTTTGAAGTCTCTGGCGTTGACTATTGTGGACCATTTTTCTATAAGCCAGACGTACGAAATAAAGCTCCAGTCAAATGTTACATGGCTGTCTTCGTCTGCTTCGCGACTAAAGCGGTTCACCTGGAACTGGTCAAGGATCTGTCGACAGCTTCATTCTTGAATGCGCTTAAGAGGTTTATATCGACTCGAGGCAGGCCATCTCAGATATGGTCGGATAACGCTACCAACTTTGTCGGCGCCAAAAACGAGCTTCTGGATCTCAAGCGTCTATTCATAAGTCGCAATCATATTGAGTCAGTGCATAAATTTTGCATGGCTGATTCCATTGATTGGAAATTTATACCTCCTCGTTCACCGCATTTTGGCGGCCTTTGGGAAGCAGCAGTGAAGACAGCGAAACATCATTTTTATCGTGCTGTTGGATCTTGTGTTCTCAACTTCGAAGAGTTTCGCACCCTAGTCTGCCACATAGCATCGATAATTAATTCTAGGCCATTGTTTCCTCTTTCAGAAGATCCAGCAGATCTAGATGTGCTCACTCCAGCTCATTTCTTGATTGGTGGACCCAGCTCATCGTTCGTTGAACCTGATGTGACGCACCTTCAATTCAATCGTCTGGATGGTTGGCAACGCGTAACATACCTCCAACAACTGTTTTGGTCTCGCTGGCGTGAAGAATACTTAACACTGCTTCAGCAGCGCTCCAAATGGCGTACTCCGAAACCAGGCCTATGCGTCAACGACATAGTCCTCGTAAAGGATGAAAATCTGCCGCCTCTAAGGTGGCCACTGGCGAGAATCACAGAGTTAATCGTGGGAAAGGATGGAGTCGCTCGAGTAGCCATTCTGCGCACCGCAACAGGAGAAACGAGAAGAGCTGCAAACAAGCTATGCCTATTGCCCATCAGGGAATCTGTTGAAAGCCCATGCCTTCCAACGGGGGGAGAATGTCTGGTTACGCAGCCAAAACAACTGGAGCGACCTCGCAACTGATAAGAGCAGCATCTTAAATTTATCTTATAATACTCGCTCTGCAAAGCAATTGCCTAAATTTCGCTCTTAAGAATTCATTTACATAGAGCTGCCGCTCTTCGCTGTAACGATCGTTTTATTGCCCTAGCTTTACGTATGCGAAGGCCTCGATGCTGGGCATCGAGTTGGTTAAGTTAGTTCGCTTCATGCATTTGGTACGCATCGGCCACTTGCATTACTCCAAATTATAACTAATAATTGTCGCTTCGCTAAAATTGGCACGTACTAATTCGGGTTCGCTTGCCTATATATAAACTATTGTTCTTAAATAATAAGCACAGACCAATTCCTGCCTGCTTCTCGTAACTTTAAGAAATATAAAACAATTTTGAACACAAAATAAATAGTTAATTATTTCTATTTGTGAAAGCTATTGAAAAAGCTCAATAGCGCAACAGTTGCATTGGCCCATAAAAAAGATAATGTGGATGGTAGCTTTTGATAAAAAATGTCGGCGTTATGGAATATGTGTCAAGAAACCTATATAGGGAGTGGTGTCGCGCAAGGCATGTCATATGAAAAATTGTATATACGGTAAATTTATATGATTGTAAGGTGTTGCCTTGCGGGTATAAATCAATTATGTTTAATAGCAAAGAACAATGAAGTTATTATAATATATTATTAAATAAGTACATAATAAAGATAAGGTGGTTGGTAGCATTTGGAAAAAATGTCGGTATTATAGAATATTTGTCATGGAGTGGAATCGAGCAAGGCATGTCATAGGCAAAATTGTACATACGGCAAATGTATGTGACTGATGTTTAATTAAACGAATAATAAAGTTAATTCAATATATAATTGTATTGGTCCATGAAAAAGATAATGTGGATGATAGCTTTTGAAAAAAATGTCGGCATTATAGAACATGTGTCAAATGAAAAATTGTATATAATGTAAATTTATATGAATGTGAGTTGTTGCCTTGCCGGTTTAAATTAATTATGTTTAATAGCAAAGAATAATGCAGTTAATACAATATATTATTGTATTGGTCCATGAAAAAGATAATGTGGATGGTAGCTTTTGGAAAAAATGTCGCCATTATGGAATATGTGTCAAAAAACCTATATAGTGAGTGGTGTCGCGCAAAGCATGTCATATGCAAAATTGTATATACGGTAAATTCATATGACTGTGAGGTGTTGCCTTGCCGGTATAAATCAATTATGTTTAATTACAAAGAATAATGAAGTTAATTCAATATATTATTGTATTGGTCCATGAAAAAGGTAATGTGGATGGTAACATTTGAAAACAAGTAAGAGGTTCTAGTCGGGAGCTCCCGACTAGGGGATACCCTGAACCCTCATATTCCAACACCAAATGCAGCGCGCGCTTATAGATAGAGAGTAGCGGGGAGGTGGCGATAGGTATAAAATGAAAAATAATCGATATATATATACTTTTCTAGAAGCTACATGTCAAGTTTGGTAACTCTAGCTCTTATTATTTACCAAAATTGCTTAAAAAACAGGATATCGATATACATTTTTATCGATTACTTGGATACGGGGCAAGTTATCGATTATCGGAAACAAACTCGATCTGCGTAGGCACTAGGAGCACCTACATCTAAAATTTCAAGTCCCTAGCTCTTATAGGTTCTGAGATCCTTGCGTTCATACATACGGACGGACGGACGGACGGACAGACAGACGGACATGGCTAGATCGACTCGGCTATTGATGCTGATCAAGAATATATATACTTTATGGGGTCGGAGATGCTTCCTTCTGCCTGTTACATACATTTGGATTTTGCACAAAAACATAATACCCCTTTTACCCATTTTTAATGGGTTCAGGGTATAAAAATGTCGGCAGTATAGAATATGGGTGAAAAACCCTATATATGGGGTGGTGTCGCGTAAGGCATGTCATAGGCAAAATTGTACATAAGGCAAATTTATATGACTGTGATATGTTTAATTAAAAAGAATAATGAAGTTAATTCAATATATTATTGTATTGGTCCATGAAAAAGATAATGTGGATGGTAGCATTTGGGAAAAATGTCGGCATTATAGAATATGGGTGAAAAAACCTATATATGGGGTGGTGTCGCGCAAGGCATGTCATATGAAAAATTGTATATACGGTAAATTCATATGACTGTAAGGGGTTGCCTTGCCGGTATAAATCAATTATGTTTAATTACAAAGAATAATGAAGTTATTAATATATTATGAAAAAATATGGAATATGTGTCAAAAAACCTATATAGGAAGTGGAGTCGCGCAAGGCATGTCATAGGCAAAATTGTACATAAGGCAAATTTATATGACTGTGAGGTGTTGCCCTGCCGGCATAGGTCAAATATGTTTAATTAAAAAGAATAATGAAGTTAATTCAATATATTATTGTATTGGTCCATGAAAAAGGTAATGTGGATGGTAGCATTTGGGAAAAATGTCGGCATTATAGAATATGGGTGAAAAAACCTATATATGGGGTGGTGTCGCGCAAGGCATGTCATATGCAAAATTGTATATACGGTAAATTCATATGACTGTGAGGTGTTGCCTTGCCGGTATAAATCAATTATGTTTAATTACAAAGAATAATGAAGTTATATGGAATATAAGTCAAAAAACCTATATAGGAAGTGGAGTCGCGCAAGGCATGTCATAGGCAAAATTGTACATAAGGCAAATTTCTATGACTGGGAGGTGTTGCCTTGCCGGCATAGGTCAAATATGTTTAATTAAAAAGAATAATGAAGTTAGTTCAATATATAGTTGCATTGGTCCATGAAAAAGATAATGTGGATGGTAGCTTTTGATAAAAAATGTCAAGAAACCTATATAGGGCGTGGTGTCGCGCAAGGCATGTCATATGCAAAATTGTATATACGGTAAATTCATATGACTGTGAGGTGTTGCCTTGCCGGTATAAATCAATTATGTTTAATATGTGTCAAAAAACCTATATAGGGAGTGGAGTCGCGCAAGGCATGTCATAGGCAAAATTGTACATAAGGCAAATTTATATGACTGTGAGGTGTTGCCCTGCCGGCATAGGTCAAATATGTTTAATTAAAAAGAATAATGAAGTTAATTCAATATATTATTGTATTGGTCCATGAAAAAGATAATGTGGATGGTAGCATTTGGAAAAAATGTCGGCATTATAGAATATGGGTGAAAAAACCTATATATGGGGTGTCATATGCAAAATTGTACATAAGGCAAATTTATATGACTGTGAGGTGTTGCCTTGCCGGCATAGGTCAAATATGTTTAATTAAAAAGAATAATGAAGTTAATTCAATATATTATTGTATTGGTCCATGAAAAAGGTAATGTGGATGGTAGCATTTGGGAAAAATGTCGGCATTATAGAATATGGGTGAAAAACCTATATAGGGAGTGGTGTCGCGCAAGGCATGTCATATGCAAAATTGTACATAAGGTAAATTTATATGACTGTGAGGTGTTGCCTTGCCGGCATAGGTCAAATATGTTTAATTAAAAAGAATAATGAAGTTAATTCAATATATTATTGTATTGGTCCATGAAAAAGGTAATGTGGATGGTAGCATTTGAAAAAAATGTCGGCATTATAGAATATGGGTGAAAAAACCTATAAATGGGGTGGTGTCGCGCAAGGCATGTCATAGGCAATATTGTACATAAGGAAAATTTATTTGACTGTGAGGTGTTGCCCTGCCGGCATAGGTCAAATATAAGGAAAAAACCTTTATATGGGGTGGTGTCGCGCAAGGCATGTCATATGCCAAATTGTATATACGGTAAATTCATATGACTGTGAGGTGTTGCCTTGCCGGTCTAAATCAATTATGTTAAATTACAAAGAATAATGAAGGTTTATGGAATATGTGTCAAAAAACATATATAGGGAGTGGAGTCGCGCAAGGCATGTCATATGCAAAATTGTATATACGGTAAATTTATATGACTGTGAGGTGTTGCCTTGCCGGTATAAATCAATTATGTTTAATTACAAAGAATAATGAAGTTATTTTATGTGGTAAAAGAAGGGGGGGAAAAATATGGAATATGTGTCAAAAAACCTATATAGGGAGTGGAGTCGCGCAAGGCATGTCATAGGCAAAATTGTACATAAGGCAAATTTATATGACTGTGAGGTGTTGCCCTGCCGGCATAGGTCAAATATGTTTAATTAAAAAGAATAATGAAGTTAATTCAATATATTATTGTATTAGTCCATGAAAAAGATAATGTGGATGGTAGCATTTGAAAAAAATGTCGGCATTATAGAATATGGGTGAAAAAACCTATATATGGGGTGTCATATGCAAAATTGTACATAAGGCAAATTTATATGACTGTGAGGTGTTGCCTTGCCGGCATAGGTCAAATATGTTTAATTAAAAAGAATAATGAAGTTAATTCAATATATTATTATATTGGTCCATGAAAAAGATAATGTGGATGGTAGCATTTGGAAAAAATGTCGGCATTATAGAATATGGGTGAAAAAACCTATAAATGGGGTGGGTCGGCAAGGATGTCATATGCAAAATTGTATATAAGGTAAATTTATATGACTGTGAGGTGTTGCGTTGCCGGCATAGGTCAAATATAAGGAAAAAACCTTTATATGGGGTGGTGTCGCGCAAGGCATGTCATATGCAAAATTGTATATACGGTAAATTTATATGAGTGTGAGGTGTTGCCTTGCCGGTATAAATCAATTATGTTTAATTACAAAGAATAATGAAGTTATTGATTTATAGAATATGTGTCAAAAAACCTGTATAGGAAGTGGAGTCGCGCAAGGCATGTCATATGCAAAATTGTATATACGGTAAATTTATATGACTGTGAGGTGTTGCCTTGCCGGTATAAATCAATTATGTTTAATTACAAAGAATAATGAAGTTATAATATTTTATGGAATATGTGTCAAAAAACCTATATAGGGAGTGGAGTCGCGCAAGGCATGTCATAGGCAAAATTGTACATAAGGCAAATTTATATGACTGTGAGGTGTTGCCCTGCCGGCATAGGTCAAATATGTTTAATTAAAAAGAATAATGAAGTTAATTCAATATATTATTGTATTGGTCCATGAAAAAGGTAATGTGGATGGTAGCATTTGGAAAAAATGTCGGCATTATAGAATATGGGTGAAAAAACCTATATGGGGTGGTGTCGCGCAGGGCATATCATAAGAAAATTGTATAAGGGAATAATGAAGTTAATTCAATATATTATTGTATTGGTCCATGAAAAAGATAATGTGGATGGTAGCATTTGGAAAAAATGTCGGCATTATAGAATATGGGTGAAAAAACCTATATATGGGGTGGTGTCGCGCAAGGCATGTCATATGCAAAATTGTATATACGGTAAATTCATATGACTGTGAGGTGTTGCCTTGCCGGTATAAATCAATTATGTTTAATTACAAAGAATAATGAAGTTATATGGAATATGTGTCAAAAAACCTATATAGGAAGTGGAGTCGCGCAAGGCATGTCATAGGCAAAATTGTACATAAGGCAAATTTCTATGACTGTGAGGTGTTGCCTTGCCGGCATAGGTCAAATATGTTTAATAAAAAAGAATAATGAAGTTAGTTCAATATATAGTTGCATTGGTCCATGAAAAAGATAATGTGGATGGTAGCTTTTGATAAAAAATGTGGGAGAAAGTCAAGAAACCTATATAGGGAGTGGTGTCGCGCAAGGCATGTCATATGAAAAATTGTATATACGGTAAATTTATATGAGTGTAAGGTGTTGCCTTGCCGGTATAAATCAATTATGTTTAATAGAAAAGAATAATGAAGTTATTTGAATATATTATTAAATTAGTACATAATAAAGATAAGGTGGTTGGTAGCATTTGGAAAAAATGTCGGCATTATAGAATATGTGTCAAAAAACCTATATATGGAGTGGAGTCGCGCAAGGCATGTCATAGGCAAAATTGTACATAAGGCAAATTTATATGACTGTGAGGTGTTGCCCTGCCGGCATAGGTCAAATATGTTTAATTAAAAAGAATAATGAAGTTAATTCAATATATTATTGTATTGGTCCATGAAAAAGATAATGTGGATGGTAGCATTTGGGAAAAATGTCGGCATTATAGAATATGGGTGAAAAAACCTATATATGGGGTGGTGTCGCGCAAGGCATGTCATATGCAAAATTGTATATACGGTAAATTCATATGACTGTGAGGTGTTGCCTTGCCGGTATAAATCAATTATGTTTAATTACAAAGAATAATGAAGTTATATGGAATATGTGTCAAAAAACCTATATAGGGAGTGGAGTGAAGAGAAGGAAAAAGCAAATTTATATGACTGTGAGGTGTTGCCCTGCCGGCATAGGTCAAATATGTTTAATTAAAAAGAATAATGAAGTTAATTCAATATATTATTGTATTGGTCCATGAAAAAGGTAATGTGGATGGTAGCATTTGAAAAAAATGTCGGCATTATAGAATATGGGTGAAAAAACCTATATGGGGTGGTGTCGCGCAGGGCATGAATAATGAAGTTAATTCAATATATTATTGTATTGGTCCATGAAAAAGATAATGTGGATGGTAGCATTTGGGAAAAATGTCGGCATTATAGAATATGGGTGAAAAAACCTATATATGGGGTGGTGTCGCGCAAGGCATGTCATATGAAAAATTGTATATACGGTAAATTCATATGACTGTGAGGTGTTGCCTTGCCGGTATAAATCAATTATGTTTAATTACAAAGAATAATGAAGTTATATGGAATATGTGTCAAAAAACCTATATAGGAAGTGGAGTCGCGCAAGGCATGTCATAGGCAAAATTGTACATAAGGCAAATTTCTATGACTGTGAGGTGTTGCCTTGCCGGCATAGGTCAAATATGTTTAATAAAAAAGAATAATGAAGTTAGTTCAATATATAGTTGTATTGGTCCATGAAAAAGATAATGTGGATGGTAGCTTTTGATAAAAAAGTCAAGAAACCTATATAGGGAGTGGTGTCGCGCAAGGCATGTCATATGAAAAATTGTATATACGGTAAATTTATATGAGTGTGAGGTGTTGCCTTGCCGGTATAAATCAATTATGTTTAATTACAAAGAATAATGAAGTTATAATATGTGTCAAAAAACCTATATAGGAGTGGAGTCGCGCAAGGCATGTCATAGGCAAAATTGTACATAAGGCAAATTTATATGACTGTGAGGTGTTGCCTTGCCGGCATAGGTCAAATATGTTTAATTAAAAAGAATAATGAAGTTAATTCAATATATTATTGTATTGGTCCATGAAAAAGGTAATGTGGATGGTAGCATTTGAAAAAAATGTCGGCATTATAGAATATGGGTGAAAAAACCTATATATGGGGTGGTGTCGCGCAAGGCATGTCATATGCAAAATTGTACATAAGGTAAATTCATATGACTGTGAGGTGTTGCCCTGCCGGCATAGGTCAAATATGTTTAATTAAAAAGAATAATGAAGTTAATTCAATATATTATTGTATTGGTCCATGAAAAAGTTAATGTGGATGATAGCTTTTGGGAAAAATGTCGGCATTACAGAATATGGGTGAAAACACATATTTATGGGGTGGTGTCGCGCAAGGCATGTCATAGGCAAAATTGTATATAAGGTAAATTTATATGACTGTGAGGTGTTGCCTTGCCGGTATAAATCAAATATAAGGAAAAAACCTTTATATGGGGTGGTGTCGCGCAAGGCATGTCATATGCAAAATTGTATATACGGTAAATTCATATGACTGTGAGGTGTTGCCTTGCCGGTCTAAATCAATTATGTTTAATTACAAAGAATAATGAAGGTTTATGGAATATGTGTCAAAAAACCTATATAGGAAGTGGAGTCGCGCAAGGCATGTCATAGGCAAAATTGTACATAAGGCAAATTTATATGACTGTGAGGTGTTGCCTTGCCGGCATAGGTCAAATATGTTTAATTAAAAAGAATAATGAAGTTAATTCAATATATTATTGTATTGGTCCATGAAAAAGATAATGTGGATGGTAGCATTTGGAAAAAATGTCGGCATTATAGAATATGGGTGAAAAAACCTATATATGGAGTGGTGTCGCGCAAGGCATGTCATATGCAAAATTGTATATACGGTAAATTCATATGACTATGAGGTGTTGCCTTGCCGGTATAAATCAATTATGTTTAATTACAAAGAATAATGAAGTTATATGGAATATGTGTCAAAAAACCTATATAGGGAGTGGAGTCGCGCAAGGCATGTCATAGGCAAAATTGTACATAAGGCAAATTTATATGACTGTGAGGTGTTGCCTTGCCGGCATAGGTCAAATATGTTTAATTAAAAAGAATAATGAAGTTAATTTAATATATTATTGTATTGGTCCATGAAAAAGTAATGTGGATGGTAGCATTTGAAAAAAATGTCGGCATTATAGAATATGGGTGAAAAAACCTATATAGGGGTGGTGTCGCGCAAGGCATGATAATGAAGAATTCAATATAATTGTATTAATAAGGCAAATTTATATGACTGTGAGGTGTTGCCTTGCCGGCATAGGTCAAATATGTTTAATTAAAAAGAATAATGAAGTTAATTCAATATATTATTGTATTGGTCCATGAAAAAGTTAATGTGGATGGTAGCATTTGAAAAAAATGTCGGCATTATAGAATATGGGTGAAAAAACCTATATATGGGGTGGTGTCGCGCAAGGCATGTCATATGCAAAATTGTATATACGGTAAATTCATATGACTGTGAGGTGTTGCCTTGCCGGTCTAAATCAATTATGTTTAATTACAAAGAATAATGAAGTTACAATATATATGAGGAAAAAAAGGGGAAAAATATGGAATATGTGTCAAAAAACCTATATAGGAAGTGGAGTCGCGCAAGGCATGTCATATGCAAAATTGTACATAAGGCAAATTTCTATGACTGTGAGGTGTTGCCTTGCCGGCATAGGTCAAATATGTTTAATAAAAAAGAATAATGAAGTTAGTTCAATATATAGTTGCATTGGTCCATTAAAAAGATAATGTGGATGGTAGCTTTTGATAAAAAATGTCGGCAGTCAAGAAACCTATATAGGGAGTGGTGTCGCGCAAGGCATGTCATATGAAAAATTGTATATACGGTAAATTTATATGAGTGTAAGGTGTTGCCTTGCCGGTATAAATCAATTATGTTTAATAGCAAAGAATAATGAAGTTATTTGAATATATTATTAAATTAGTACATAATAAAGATAAGGTGGTTGGTAGCATTTGGAAAAAATGTCGGCATTATAGAATATGTGTGAAAAAACCTATATATGGGGTGTCATATGCAAAATTGTACATAAGGCAAATTTATATGACTGTGAGGTGTTGCCTTGCCGGCATAGGTCAAATATGTTTAATTAAAAAGAATAATGAAGTTAATTCAATATATTATTGTATTGGTCCATGAAAAAGATAATGTGGATGGTAGCATTTGGGAAAAATGTCGGCATTATAGAATATGGGTGAAAAAACCTATATATGGGGTGGTGTCGCGCAAAGCATGTCATATGCAAAATTGTATATACGGTAAATTTATATGACTGTGAGGTGTTGCCTTGCCGGTATAAATCAATTATGTTTAATTACAAAGAATAATGAAGTTATATGGAATATGTGTCAAAAAACCTATATAGGGAGTGGAGTCGCGCAAGGCATGTCATAGGCAAAATTGTACATAAGGCAAATTTATATGACTGTGAGGTGTTGCCTTGCCGGCATAGGTCAAATATGTTTAATTAAAAAGAATAATGAAGTTAATTCAATATATTATTGTATTGGTCCATGCAAACGTTAATGTGGATGATAGCTTTTGGGAAGAAGGTCGGCATTATAGAATATGGGTGAAAAATCCTATATAGGGGGTGGTGTCGCGCAAGGCATGTCATATGAAAAATTGTATATAAGGTATAGGTATAGGTCAAATATGTTTAATTAAACGAATAATGAAGTTAATTCAATATATTATTGTATTGGTCCATGAAAAAGATAATGTGGATGGTAGCATTTGAAAAAAATGTCGGCATTATAGAATATGGGTGAAAAAACCTATATATGGGGTGGTGTCGCGCAAGGCATGTCATAGGCAAAATTGTACATAAGGAAAATTTATATGACTGTGAGGTGTTGTTGCCGGATAGTAAATATAAAAAATTGGCAAGGCATGTCATATGCAAAATTGTATATACGGTAAATTCATATGACTGTGAGGTGTTGCCTTGCCGGTATAAATCAATTATGTTTAATTACAAAGAATAATGAAGGTTTATGGAATATGTGTCAAAAAACCTATATAGGAAGTGGAGTCGCGCAAGGCATGTCATAGGCAAAATTGTACATAAGGCAAATTTCTATGACTGTTAGGTGTTGCCTTGCCGGCATAGGTCAAATATGTTTAATAAAAAGAATAATGAAGTTAGTTCAATATATAGTTGCATTGGTCCATGAAAAAGATAATGTGGATGGTAGCTTTTGATAAAAAATGTCGGCGTTATGGAATATGTGTCAAGAAACCTATATAGGGAGTGGTGTCGCGCAAGGCATGTCATATGAAAAATTGTATATACGGTAAATTTATATGAGTGTAAGGTGTTGCCTTGCCGGTATAAATCAATTATGTTTAATAGCAAAGAACAATGAAGTTATTTGAATATATTATTAAATTAGTACATAATAAAGATAAGGTGGTTGGTAGCATTTGGAAAAAATGTCGGCATTATAGAATATGTGTCAAAAAACCTGTAAATGGAGTGGAGTCGCGCAAGGCATGTCATAGGCAAAATTGTACATACGGCAAATTTATGTGACTATGAGGTGCCTTGTCGGCATAGGTCAAATATGTTTAATTAAACGAATAATGAAGTTAATTCAATATATTATTGTATTGGTCCATGAAAAAGATAATGTGGATGATAGCTTTTGGAAAAAATGTCGGCATTATAGAAAATGTGTCAAATGAAAAATTGTATATAATGTAAATTTATATGAATGTGAGCTGTTGCCTTGCCGGTATAAATCAATTATGTTTAAAAGTAAAGAATAATGCTGTTAATACAATATATTATTGTATTGGTCCATGAAAAAGATAATGTGGATGGTAGCTTTTGGAAAAAATGTCGCCATTATGGAATATGTGTCAAAAAACCTATATAGTGAGTGGTGTCGCGCAAAGCATGTCATATGCAAAATTGTATATACGGTAAATTCATATGACTGTGAGGTGTTGCCTTGCCGGTATAAATCAATTATGTTTAATTACAAAGAATAATGAAGTTATATGGAATATGTGTCAAAAAACCTATATAGGGAGTGGAGTCGCGCAAGGCATGTCATAGGCAAAATTGTACATAAGGTAAATTTATATGACTGTGAGGTGTTGCCCTGCCGGCATAGGTCAAATATGTTTAATTAAAAAGAATAATGAAGTTAATTCAATATATTATTGTATTGGTCCATGAAAAAGATAATGTGGATGATAGCTTTTGGAAAAAATGTCGGCATTATAGAATATGGGTGAAAAAACCTATAAAATGGGGTGGTGTCGCGCAAGGATGATAATGAAGTTAATTCAATATATTATTGTTTTGGTCCATGAAAAAGGTAATGTGGATGGTAACATTTGGAAAAAATGTCGGCATTATAGAATATGGGTGAAAAAACAAGGCATGTCATATGAAAAATTGTATATACGGTAAATTCATATGACTGTGAGGTGTTGCCTTGCCGGTATAAATCAATTATGTTTAATTACAAAGAATAATGAAGTTATATGGAATATGTGTCAAAAAACCTATATAGGAAGTGGAGTCGCGCAAGGCATGTCATAGGCAAAATTGTACATAAGGCAAATTTCTATGACTGTTAGGTGTTGCCTTGCCGGCATAGGTCAAATATGTTTAATTAAAAAGAATAATGAAGTTAGTTCAATATATAATTGCATTGGTCCATGAAAAAGATAATGTGGATGGTAGCTTTTGATAAAAAATGTCGGCGTTATGGAATATGTGTCAAAAAACCTATATAAGGAGTGGTGTCGCGCAAGGCATGTCATATGAAAAATTGTATATACGGTAAAGGTATAGGTCAAATATGTTTAATTAAAACGAATAATGAAGTTAATTCAATATATTATTGTATTGGTCTATGAAAAAGGTAATGTGGATGATAGCTTTTGGAAAAAATGTCGGCATTATAGAATATGTGTCAAATGAAAAATTGTATAAAATGTAAATTTATATGAATGTGAGCTGTTGCCTTGCCGGTATAAATCAATTATGTTTAATAGTAAAGAATAATGAAGTTAATACAATATATTATTGTATTGGTCCATGAAAAAGATAATGTGGATGGTAGCTTTTGGAAAAAATGTCGCCATTATGGAATATGTGTCAAAAAACCTATATAGTGAGTGGTGTCGCGCAAAGCATGTCATATGCAAAATTGTATATACGGTAAATTCATATGACTGTGAGGTGTTGCCTTGCCGGTATAAATCAATTATGTTTAATTACAAAGAATAATGAAGTTATATGGAATATGTGTCAAAAAACCTATATAGGGAGTGGAGTCGCGCAAGGCATGTCATAGGCAAAATTGTACATAAGGCAAATTTATATGACTGTGAGGTGTTGCCCTGCCGGCATAGGTCAAATATGTTTAATTAAAAAGAATAATGAAGTTAATTTAATATATTATTGTATTGGTCCATGAAAAAGATAATGTGGATGGTAGCATTTGAAAAAAATGTCGGCATTATAGAATATGGGTGAAAAAACCTATATATGAGGTGGTGTCGCGCAAGGCATGTCATATGAAAAATTGTATATACGGTAAATTTATATGACTGTGAGGTGTTGCCTTGCCGGTATAAATCAATTATGTTTAATAGCAAAGAATAATGAAGTTATTTGAATATATTATTAAATTAGTACATAATAAAGATAAGGTGGTTGGTAGCATTTGGAAAAAATGTCGGCATTATAGAATATGTGTCAAAAAACCTGTATATGGAGTGGAGTCGCGCAAGGCATGTCATATGCAAAATTGTACATACGGCAAATTTATGTGACTATGAGGTGCCATGGCGGCAAAGGTCAAATATAATTAAGTTAATTCAATATATTATTGTATTGGTCCATGAAAAAGATAATGTGGATGATAGCTTTTGGAAAAAATGTCGGCATTATAGAATATGTGTCAAATGAAAAATTGTATATACGGTAAATTTATATGAATGTGAGGTGTTGCCTTGCCGGTATAAATCAATTATGTTTAATAGCAAAGAATAATGCAGTTAATACAATATATTATTGTATTGGTCCATGAAAAAGATAATGTGGATGGTAGCTTTTGGAAAAAATATATAGTGAGTGGTGTCGCGCAAAGCATGTCAAATGCAAAATTGTATATACGGTAAATTCATATGACTGTGAGGTGTTGCCTTGCCGGTATAAATCAATTATGTTTAATTACAAAGAATAATGAAGTTATATGGAATATGTGTCAAAAAACCTATATAGGGAGTGGAGTCGCGCAAGGCATGTCATGGGCAAAATTGTACATAAGGCAAATTTATATGACTGTGAGGTGTTGCCCTGCCGGCATAGGTCAAATATGTTTAATTAAAAAGAATAATGAAGTTAATTCAATATATTATTGTATTGGTCCATGAAAAAGGTAATGTGGATGGTAGCATTTGAAAAAAATGTCGGCATTATAGAATATGGGTGAAAAAACCTATATATGGGGTGGTGTCGCGCAAGGCATGTCATATGCAAAATTGTACATAAGGTAAATTCATATGACTGTGAGGTGTTGCCTTGCCGGTATAAGTCAATTATGTTTAATTACAAAGAATAATGAAGTAATTTGAATGTATTATTACATTGGTCCATAAAAAGAATAAGGTGGATGGTAGCATTTGAAAAAAATGTCGGCATTATAGAATATGTGTCAAAAAACCTATATAGGGAGTGGTGTCGCGCAAATCATGTCATATGCAAAATTTTACATACGGTAAATTTATATGACTGTGAGGTGTTGCCTTGCCGGTATAAATCAATTATGTTTAATTACAAAGAATAATGAAGTTATTTGAATGTATTATTAAATTAGTACATAATAAAGATAAGGTGGTTGGTAGCATTTGGAAAACATGTCGGCATTATAGAATATGGGTGAAAAAACCTATATATGGAGTGGAGTTGCGCAAGGCATGTCATATGCAAAATGTTATATACGGTAAATTCAAATGACTGTGAGGAGTTGCTTTGCCGGTATAAATCAAATTATGTTTAATTTCAAAGAATAATGAAGTTATTTGAATATGTTATTGCATTGGTCCATAAAAAAGATAATGTGGATGGTAGCATTTTTAAAAAATAACGGGATTATAGAATATGTGTGATAAACCCTGTATAAGGAGTGGATTCGCGCAAGGCATGTCATATGAAAAATTGTATATACGGTAAATTTATATGCGTGTGAGGTGTTGCCTTGCCGGTATAAATCAATTATGTTTAATAGCAAAGAATAATGAAGTTATTTGAATGTATTATTAAATTAGTCCATAAAAAAGATAATGTGGATGGTAGCATTCGAAAAAAATGTCGGCATTATAGAATATGTGACAAAAACCTATATATGGAGTGGTGTCGCGCAAAGCAAATGATATGCAAAATTGTACATACGGTAAATTTATATGAGTGTGAGGTGTTGCCTTGCCGGTATAAATCAATTATGTTTAATTACAAAGAATAATGAAGTTATATGGGTGTGTTATTACATTAGTACATAAAAAAGATAAGGTGGTTGGTAGAATTTGGAAAAAATGTCGGCATTATAGAATATGTGTCATAGGCAAAATTTTACATACGGCAAATTTATATGACTGTGAGGTGTTGCCTTGCCGGCATAGGTCAAATATGTTTAATTAAAAAGAATAATGAAGTTAATTCAATATATTATTGTATTGGTCCATGAAAAAGATAATGTGGATGGTAGCTTTTGGGAAAAATGTCGGCATTATGGAATATGTGTCAAAAAACCTATATAGTGAGTGGTGTCGCGCAAGGCATGTCATATGAAAAATTGTATATACGGTAAATTTATATGACTGTGAGGTGTTGCCTTGCCGGTATAAATCAATTATGTTTAATTACAAAGAATAATGAAGTTATATGGAATATGTGTCAAAAAACCTATATAGGAAGTGGAGTTGCGCAAGGCATGTCATAGGTAAAATTGTACGTAAGGCAAATTTATGATAATTATTTATAAAAAATGATAATGTGGATGGTAGCTTTTGATAAAAAATGTCGGCATTATGGAATATGTGTCAAGAAACCTATATAGGGAGTGGTGTCGCGCAAGGCATGTCATATGAAAAATTGTATATACGGTAAATTTATATGAGTGTAAGGTGTTGCCTTGCCGGTATAAATCAATTATGTTTAATTACAAAGAATAATGAAGTTATTTGAATGTATTATTAAATTAGTACATAATAAAGATAAGGTGGATGGTAGCATTTGGAAAAAATGTCGGCATTATAGAATATGTGTCAAAAAACCTATATAGGATGTGGTGTCGCGCAAGGCATGTCATATGAAAAATTGTATATACGGTAAATTTATATGACTGTGAGGTGTTGCCTTGCCGGTATAAATCAATTATGTTTAATAGCAAAGAATAATGAAGTTATTTGAATGTATTATTTAATTGGTACATAAAAAAGATAAGGTGGTTGGTAGCATTTGGAAAAAATGTCGGCATTATAGAATATGTGTCAAAAAACCTATATAGGGAGTGGTGTCAGCGCAAAGCATGCAAGAAAAGTATATACGGTAAATTTATATGACTGTGAGGTGTTGCCTTGCCGGTATAAATCAATTATGTTTAATAGCAAAGAATAATGAAGTTGTTTGAATATATTATTTAATTTGTACATAAAAAGATTAGGTGGTTGGTAGCATTTGGAAAAAATGTCGGCATTATAGAATATGTGTCAAAAAACCTATATATGGGGTGGTGTCGCGTAAGGCATGTCATATGAAAAATTGTATATACGGTAAATTTATATGAGTGTGAGGTGTTGCCTTGCCGGTATAAATCAATTATGTTTAATTACAAAGAATAATGAAGTTATTTGAATGTATTATTAAATTAGTACATAATAAAGATAAGGTGGTTGGTAGCATTTGGAAAAAATGTCGGCATTATAGAATATGTGTCAAAAAACCTATATAGGGAGTGGTGTCGCGCAAGGCATGTCATATGCAAAATTGTATATACGGTAAATTCATATGACTGTGAGGTGTTGCCCTGCCGGTATAAGTCAATTATGTTTAATTACAAAGAATAATGAAGTTATTTGAATATATTATTGTATTGGTCCATAAAAAAGATAATGTGGATGGTAGCATTTGGAAAAAATGTCGGCATTATAGAATATGTGTCAGAAAACCTATATAGGGAGTGGTGTCGGTATATACGGTAAATTTATATGACTGTGAGGTGTTGCCTTGCCGGTATAAATCAATTATGTTTAATAGCAAAGAATAATGAAATTATTTGAATATATTATTTATTGGTCCATGAAAAAGATAATGTGGTTGGTAGCATTTGGAAAAAATGTCGGCATTATAGAATATGTGTCAAAAAACCTATATATGGGAGTGGTGTCGCGCAAGGCATGTCATATGCAAAATTGTATATACGGTAAATTTATATGAGTGTGAGGTGTTGCCTTGCCGGTATAAATCAATTATGTTTAATTACAAAGAATAATGAAGTTATTTGAATGTATTATTAAATTAGTACATAAAAAAGATAAGGTGGTTGGTAGCATTTGGAAAAAATGTCGGCATTATAGAATATGTGTCAAAAAATCTATATAATTGGAACATAAAATAGATAAGGTGGTTAGTTGCCTTGCCGGCATAGGTCAAATATGTTTAATTTAAAAGAATAATGAAGTTAATTCAATATATTATTGTATTGGTCCATGAAAAAGATAATGTGGATGGTAGCTTTTGAAAAAAATGTCGGCATTATAGAATATGTGTCAAAAACCTATATAGTGAGTGGTGTCGCGCAAAGCATGTCATATGCAAAATTGTATATAAGGTAAATTCATATGACTGTGAGGTGTTGCCTTGCCGGTATAAATCAATTATGTTTAATTACAAAGAATAATGAAGTTATTTGGGTGTGTTATTACATTAGTACATAAAAATTTAAGGTGGTTGGTAGCATTTTTGTGTCAAATATAATGAAGTTAATTCAATATATTGTTGTATTGGTCCATGAAAAAGATAATGTGGATGGTAGCTTTTGAAAAAATGTCGGCATTATGGAATATGTGTCAAAAAACCTATATAGGGAGTGGTGTCGCGCAAGGCATGTCATATGAAAAATTGTATATACGGTAAATTTATATGACTGTGAGGTGTTGCCTTGCCGGTATAAATCAATTATGTTTAATTACAAAGAATAATGAAGTTATTTGGGTGTGTTATTACATTAGTACATAAAAAAGATAAGGTGGTTGGTAGCATTTGGAAAAATGTCGGCATTATAGAATATGTGTCAGAAAACCTCTATATGGAGTGGTGTCGCGCAAGGAATGACATATGCAAATGTTTTATACGGTATGGAGTGGTGTCGCGCAGGCATGTCATATGCAAAATTGTATATACGTTATTTATATGACTGTGAGGTGTTGCCTTGCCGGTATAGATCAATTATGTTTAATTACAAAGAATAATGAAGTTATTTGAGTGTGTTATTAAATTGGTGTATAAAAATGATAAGGTGGTTGGTAGCATTTGGAAAAAATGTCGGCATTATAGAATATGTGTCAAATATAATGAAGTTAATTCAATATATTGTTGTATTGGTCCATGAAAAAGATAATGGTGATGGTAGCTTTTGGAAAAAATGTCGGCATTATGGAATATGTGTCAGAAAACCTATAAAGGAAGTGGTGTCGCGCAAGGCATGTCATATGAAAAATTGTATATACGGTAAATTTATATGAGTGTGAGGTGTTGCCTTGCCGGTATAAATCAATTATGTTTAATAACAAAGAATTATGAAGTTATTTGTGTGTGTTTTTACATCAGTACATAAAAAGATAAAGTGATTACAAAGAATAATGAAGTTATTTGAGTGTGTTATTACTGTAGTATATAAAAGATAAGGTGGTTGGTAGCATTTGGAAAAAATGTCGGCATTATAGAGTATGTGTCAAGTATAATGAAGTTAATTCAATATATTGTTGTATTGGTTCATGAAAAAGATAATGGTGATGGTAGCATTTGGAAAAAATGTCGGCAATGTAGAATATGTGTCATAGGCAAAATTTTACATACGGCAAATTTATATGACTGTGAGGTGTTGCCTTGCCGGCATAGGTCAAATATGTTTAATTAAAAAGAATAATGAAGTTAATTCAATATATTATTGTATTGGTCCATGAAAAAGATAATGTGGATGGTAGCTTTTGGAAAAAATGTCGGCATTATAGAATATGTGGCAAAAAACCTATATAGGGGGTGGTGTCGCGCAAGGCATGTCATATGCAAAATTGTACATACGGTTAATTCATATGACTGTGAGGTGTTGCCTTGCCGGTATAAATCAATTATGTTTAATTGCAAAGAATAATGAAGTTATTTGAATGTATTATTACATTAGTACATAAAAAAGATAAGGTGGTTGGTAGCATTTGGAAAAAATGTCGGCATTATAGAATATGTGTCAAGTATAATGAAGTTAATTCAGTATATTTTTGGATTGGTTCATGAAAAAGATAATGGTGATGGTAGCTTTTGAAAAAAAGGTCGGCATTATGGAATATGTGTCAAAAAACTGTTAAGAAGCTACTGGCCGGGGTACATATCTCAGTCTTACCAGGTCCAGCGAGTTACAAGACATTTATAAGTTCGCAGGGGGAGGACTATCGGGCCTTGACCACGCAGAGCTACTGAAGAAGCTACTGCACTATCGGGTCTCAGCCACGCGCCACCTGCACTATCCTCCACTAGGTTAGGGTGAACATCGGCTTTTTCCGATGTTTAGCACAAGTATGACCGCCCGAGAATACAAAGATAGT
>JAWNOU010000050.1:0-11538 GCA_035045725.1 Drosophila ezoana
ACGCGTGAGTAGATTATATAATCATTGTCTTTGCTTGCATCACGTTAGCACAAAGGAAAACGCAGCAGATTGCGGCGGCGGCCCTCTGGTGGAGGGGCCAATTTTGCTTCATATTGAAAAATCCAACATGACAGCAAGACCTTTCTTTGCATTTCAGATGTCCGTGCTAGGAAGGAAGTAAAGACTACGACATTGTTAACTGTGGCAGGTAACAAATCTGCACCATCCCAACTTGACGAGCTGGTCAACCGTGTCTGCTCCTGGACAAAGCTTGTATGCATTTGCACGATTTGCACAGCGCAAGCGCAACTCTGGTGCACTGACTTTGAAGAATTCAATGAAGCACGTACGTTTTGCCTTCGGTATGCTCTGATCAACACTATGCACACTCTCTCGCCAATCATTAATGACTTTGGTGGACGCTTAAGCAACTTAAAGGCAATTCCCCCCTTCTGTGCCAAAAACCCGATCATCTTGCCGAAGAAGCATCGTATCACGAAACTCATTCTAGATCATTTTCACAATATATCATCGTTAGACAACGATATTGAATTTTGGGTGAGCCAAATCAAATAGAAAAGATTACTCACGATCTCTTGACATGTTTCAGGCAACGCCATCACACAGCTCGACAATTCATGGCTAATCCGACAAGCATTACCATTTAAAAAAACTGGCTGCCATTACGCCGGCTCATAAGGGACGCCATCCTCGCAAGGATAAGGGATACATCTGGCTTTTTATTTTTTTGGCAACCTCTGCACTTCACTTTGAGCTAGCTACAAGTCTCAGTACAGATACCTGCTGCACTTCGTCGCTTCATATCCCTCCGTGGAAAATGTGCTTGCTTGTTCAGCGACAACGGACGATACATTGTCGGCAAGGAGAGCGCTGAATGAAATGGAGGAGTTGCTAACATAGCATACGCACAAAACATTTCGCAAACAACAGCCACGGGCAAATCAAGGGGAACTTTATCCCGCCACATGCACCACGCTGGGGTGAAAATTATTAATTCTCGTCCACTGTATTCAACATCGGACACCGACTTGCAATACTTGTCACCTGCCCACCTTCTGATTAGACGACCCCACACTATGGTTCCAAAAGGAAATCTAGAACAACTCCCAGCAAAAAGATTGGATTACTAGCAGAAACTTTAGGCCATACTGCAATGCTTTTGGAAACTATGGCATTTGGAGTAGCTGCCCACTTTACAACAGAGTCATAAGTGGAATGCAAATTCTCCAAACGCATCCGCTGGAGATTATGTGTTGATTAAGGGGTCGCACACACCCCCTCAACATAGATCTTAGTAAAGGCCATCGAGACGTACCCTGGATGGCTTGGTTCGTGCAGATAAACTCAAAAAGCCCACTGCAGAGGCAACGCGTCCAATCAGAAAGATCGCAATATTGCCTTATTCTAAAACCATTTTTCAGGGCGGTACGTTAAATAACGGATCCATTCAAAATCAAGCGATTCATTGACATTCTATCTCAGCATTTCTATACACGTGGTAAATAATTATGCATACATTTACTTTTCACCATTATCTGTGCAACATTGTGAAATTCAATTCAATTCAACTGTTAGGCTCATCTTTGTCTAACACAAGTAAATCGCATAAATTTTATTTGCATAAGAGTAACACTATGGCGGTCTATTAAATACGAACAATTCTCTTGTCGGGAGATAATATATTAAATATAATTTTAAAAAAATCCCTTTGCATGGTTTGAACGCGCAACTGACTGTTTCCCCGGTAGGGCTCGAACTCGCGACGGACCGCATCACTTGCCACTCCTTCTACCCAGCAGACACACCAAACATTAAGTCGTAATGAGAAAAAAAACTTATTAAAATAGCAGAAATAGCAGATATATAATTCGTGTGTTGGTAACATGAAATTGCACAGTAAAAACATAACTTTTGGGTTTTTCTTAACCGATCTTTATGAAATTTTATTCACTATATATTATTAAACCATAGAATATTTGTGTATTCTCAAAAAGTAAATTTTATTTAAATTGTAGCTTGTATCGGTGGGCAATACAAATTGGGTTATTAACTTGATTTATTGATCTGCGGTGGTAGCAGGAAAGTGGCGATAGGTATGAAATTAAAAATACTTGATATATAGATACTATTATAGAGTAACCATATCAACTTTGGCGACCCTAGCTCTTAATAATTACCCAATTTGCTGGAAAAAACAGTTGTCGATATCGATTTTTATCGATTGCTTGGAAACGGAGTAAGTTATCGATTATCGGAAACAAACAAACTCGATCTGCGCAGGCTCTAGGAGGACCGACAGCTAAAATTTGTCTAGTTCTTATAGGTACTGATATCCTTGCGATCAAGAATATATATATTTTATGGAGTCGGAGATGCTTCCTTCTGCCTGTTACATGCATTTACATTTCCACAAAAACATTGTACCTTGTTACCCATTTTAATTTAACTGGAGCGAGATACATAAAAATAAATAACGCAGGGACCTACGCTAATAAATATCATGTTAGAACCATAAGTTGCAAGGGAGAGAAAAAGACTCTAATGAAAAAAACAATAGTTTATGACCGCTGCTGCTGAGAATGCATAGACAGCAGGCCTAAAATGTGACAATGTTCGTATATAGGACCTAGGTTGAATAAATCTACAATTAACCAGTATCTAAGAAGTACTCAAGATGAACATAAAATTGTTCAGTTGCCCTTTGCTGGCCTCCGAAAGATGGTCGCAGCGATTTGATCGCTTCAATCGATAGGCAGACATCTTTTAGAGCTCCTTTAACCGCATCGAGCATTTTTCCCTTCGTCGCCAGCACATCCAGGTCCCTGAGCTCTATCTGCGACGTATCAGTCAGCGTTCTCACAATTGACCGGTCTATCAAGGCTTTTCCCACAGCCTTTCTAGCACGTTCGTGTTGTGGTCCGGCTTCCATTTAGGTGCAGCAGGAAATCGGCCTTCACATTCTTTCGAATGCCTGTATATTGCGACTTAGGTACGTGAGGGGTGGTTCGCCCTATACGAGCTTGAGCATGTCATACATATACACATATAACAGTTACCCCCACTGTAATGGCGTCTCCCCTGTTAAAGCGCTCTGCATTGCTTGTCGACCAGCCGAGTTGGGGCTGGCCTGCTTTGCTGGGTTCCCTGGCCCAGGCGTTTTGCCTCCTCTGAAGATATGTGCTGATCTGGCATGCAGTTCCTCGTCCGTTTCTTTAGCACGTTTGGTTCACCATGTAGGGCAAATGAAGGCGTTGCTTGCTCCTCATTCCACTTTGTTTTAGGCGCGCAGAGCTTGAAAGCCATCTTCTGCAGGTTTTCTGCTTTTGCGAGTACAGCGTATGCCCGAAAGTATGCTGTACTTTCTGCAAGCTTTTGTGAGGCGGGTATAAGCATTGTAGTAGCAGTATATATGCATCGTATTAGTAATAAGAACAGTTAAGGCAAGGAGCCCAATTTAAATTAAGTTTGAATTTAATCCCCGGCCGTCGGAGTAACCGTGCGTTGCGGCGAAGTTGGGGAACCGATTCCGAATTCCGGCCGTGTGCGTGTGAATCGGCCATGTGTATGTTCTTCCCTCCATATCCTATGAAAGTATTATGAGTCGTACAGTTTCTCTACAGTACTTTTCGACCTTAATGCTGAAACACATGCTTATTTTTAAAAAAGTATCTGTGACTGTTAACAAATATCGTTATCCATTATTCGTTGCAAATTCTAAAATGATGATGCGAGCAATTCATTAAGAATGTTTCGTATATTCACAGTGTTATTTTATTGTACATTAGCGGGTATAACCCGGCCCTGCTTGCGGCTCATATGAAACGAATATTTTCAAAAAGCTTTGTAAGTTATTTCACAATGATAGGACGGTAAGCAAATAAATTTCATACAATCGTTTTCAAACAATTTACCACTGTTGCGGTGGAATTTTTCAAATCGCTGAAACACGTATTCATTAAGTTTTTTTGTAGAGCTTTAAAAATAAGTTTGAAGCAAATCGGAAACATTAGAACCTCTTCAAAAAATCTTTGAATCGCACTCTCCACCGAAAAAGCTTTGATTTTGCGAAAAATTTTAATCACGTCTCAAATGATTTTTCGTCTAGATCTTTGGAAATGAATTTAAACGTTTACCCCAAAATCTTTGACCCACATTTCCACCAAGGAGTAATGGATTTATCGCAAAGTCTGAATAACCCCTCAAATACATTTTTGAGCAAAGATCTTTGGAAAAGAGTTTGAGGCCGATCGGATAGTTAACCAAAAATTTTCATTTAAACTTTTTTCGCGATTTTTCCACACTTACGGGTGGAATTTCCCGAAACCCCGTCTTAACGTGCACCTTCATCACATAATGTAACTACAGCGAAAATTTAAAATTTCGTGCTCCAATGGCTTGGGCTGTGCGTTGATCACCAATCAGTCGGTCAGTTAGTCTGTTAGTCAGTCAGTTTCAGTCAGTTTCTGAATAGGATAGTCGTCGAGGGGTACAGCTGAACAGTTTTTGATCTTCTATTACTGACAGAATTTCACATTTTATAGCCGGCTCTTTTGATTGAATAATGTTTCTTAAATATTATTATAAGCTCTTGTTTTTTTTTTTTTAATTCAGCCAATCTGTTATTCAGATATTTCTTCATCATATTTAATTTAAAGTCTTCCCATTCCAAAGTTATCTTAATTTTTACCATTATTAATTCTACACTATTATTCTCTACGTTGTTGTAATTACATTTTTTACTTTTTTTATCTCGACATCTCGTTGCTGATCTTGTTCTTCGGCTTTTGTTTCAGTTTTCCTACTACTCCTTGTTTTCTTACATTTTCCATACTTTTCATTTCACTCGAATGATTTACGATGTGACTCAGGGTCACAATATTGAATCGATAGATTTAAGCGATTTGTGTACCGATAGAATAAGTGAATGTATCGATGTATCGCAATGCACAATACTGGAATATTAACTTGGAAGGACATGAAAGAGGAGTTAATCCATACCTTTAGGCATAGGGTGACATCTACATACCCAGCTGGTCATGTAGAGGTTACGTTACTTGCTGCGAAAACACGCATTGCCCCACTAAAACAACAATATCTTCCGCGCTTGGAACTATGTGGAGCGTTCATTGTGCCTTGCAACAATATATAGGATTAATTTATTTTCGCTTATTTTGATGAAATTTTAACATTCTTGGTAAAACAAAAATTATTTTGGTTCCTGATATTCTAACTAAACGCGATTTGCAACCGAACTAATTTTGCATAATCATTTATTGATTAACGAAATATAGATACTGCATTTCATTGGTTGTTTTTTTTTTTTTCAAGCCAGCAAGAAGAACTACGAGCTTTTCTCCTTTCGTTTTTTAATAGCCGTTATTATTCTTATAATTGTTTCATATCTGTGTCAGTGATATAAAAAAAAAACGAATCGATGCTGAACGACGTTAGTCGGGGTACGTGCCCAATTGTTCTCAACAAAATTATTTGCCGGATTTTACGCTTTTTTTTCGTACTCGAAAATATAATTTTGTTTTTCTCGGAACTGACGCCGCGCTTTATAAATGCTATGCTATTATTAATTATTAACAGGCTTACGCTGCACAACAGATAACACTTTGCACAATTTATGAAAGCTTTTTAAATAATGCACCAAAAATGCTAAATTTAGAAATAACAAGTAAGAGGTTCTAGTCGGGAGCTCCCGACTAGGGGTAGCTGGGAGGTGGCGATAGGTATAAAATGAAAGATAATATATACTTTTTTAGAAGCTACATGTCAAGTTTGGTAACTCTAGCTCTTATTATTTACCAAAATTGCTTAAAAAACAGGATATCGATATACATTTTTATCGATTACTTGGAAACGGAGCAAGTTATCGATTATCGGAAACAAACTCGATCTGCGTAGGAACTAGGAGCACCTACATCTAATTTTTCAAGTCCCTAGCTCTTATAGGTTCTGAGATCCTTGCGTTCATACATACGGACGGACGGACGGACGGACGGACAGACAGACGGACATGGCTAGATCGACTCGGCTATTAATGCTGATCAAGAATATATATACTTTATGGGGTCGGAGATGCTTCCTTCTGCCTGTTACATACATTTGGATTTTGCACAAAAACATAATACCCCTTTTACCCATTTTTAATGGGTTCAGGGTATAAAAATGTTAAGTTGGAATGTACAGCCGACTGCCAGCATGCCTTCGACCATCTCAAATCAGCACTAATAAACCCAATTTTATTACAATACCCAGATTTCAGCTAAGAATTTTGCATAATAACTGATGCAAGTAAGCAAAACCATAATGGACTTCAACTTCCAATTGATTATGCATCATGTTCATTTACTAAGGAACAGAACAAGAATTAAAAGCAATATACTAGGCAATTACACATTTTCGACCATATATTTATGACAAACTCGAATTAGAAGAATACGATTTCACAGTCGAGTATCTAAAGGGAAAAGACATAATGAACATAATGAACACCCTATATACAAATATACCCTATATTTAAATGTAAATTATGCGGCACTTTCTTGCATACAACAACAATTATACATTAAACAAGCCCAGAGCCACTTTATGTATTGGCTATGGCTCATATTACGCAGCGCAGTTCACTAGCCTCTCTAACTGACCGTTTATGTTTACACTGCAAATCCCACGCTCCGTCTGAGCGCATTTCATGAGCAACATATATATGCTCACTAACACAGGCAAATGCAAGCTACACACTCTCTCTCCCATAGGCTAAGCATGATTCTTTAATTTTAAATAAATTCATTCAGAATAACCAAGCAAATCAGCACTGACGTGTAATAAATTTATAAAAATCATAACGGATATTACACTAGCAAATTAACCAATGTCTTGTAACTTGCTGGCCCTGGTGAGACCGAGACTTGTACCCCGCTAGTAGCTCCTTTACAAAGTAATATATTTCATTTAAATTTGAATATCAAAAGAAGATGGAAAATATTAGCATCTGATATAGATATCACGTAATGGAATTTTGATCTTAATTGAGATAATCACAGCATCAGTAGGCGAATGGAGAGTGGCATTAACGGCAATTAAAAAGAAAATTCAAAAATTAGTTATGGTTGAATTTAACAATGTCTCTGAAAATGCGATTATATCAGTATCAAAGGAAGTATTGACATTTCTGATGTAGAATAGAAACTAGATCAGAAGACAAAGTTCGTTGACGTTTCGCTTATTTTTCTTAAACTTCGTGAAAAATCATGTTTAATTTGGAATGATGCTATTTCATGAGGACGGGAGAAATATAATACAGTTATAGATACAATAGCAGAAGATTTGCTTCCAATATAAGCAGCCAAGTACATACGAGAAACAACAACAGTCAAAATAGGAGCTGAATCTAGAAGTTAGAAGGCAACGTGACTTCACAACGTGAACGCTGACTGGAGCAGCTTCTAATATAGGGTCTACATTGACTCTGTTCTGACTGACTGACTTATTACCTTATTGACTGACTGATTGGTGATCAAGACACAGTCCATACCGTAAGAGCTAGGAAGCGTACATTTTCAGAAGTTACCTCATGTGATGACGGTGCACGATAAGACGGTATTTCGGGAAACTCCACCCGCATGTGTGGAAAAATCGCTAAAAACGTGTGTATGAAACTTTATTCTTTACGGCCTCAAACTAATTTTTAAAGATGTTTGCTCTAATTCTTCTTTGGGATTTTTCACTTTTGTCGAAAAATTCATTCCTGCTTGGTGGAAATTGGGCTCAAAGATTTGGTGGTTGACATTTCGTGCGCAAATTCATTTCATATTTATTGAAAAATTAAACTATCCCTGGTAGAAATGCTACCCACATCAGTGGTTAATTAGCGTAAAAAGTTTGTATGAAAGTTTTTTGTAACCATCCGTTTGGCCTCAAACTTATTTTCAAAATTCTTGGATCTTTTTAATTTAAGGGATGTTTCACACTTTTCGAAAAATTCCACCTATTACTGACTTTTGAACTCACACTCAAACGTATTTTTCATTTTATCAGAGTTCTCCGCTATTGGATCGAAAATGAGGGTCTGTAAACGGAGGTTTTTTAATGAACTCAAGATTCTTACCACAAGACTAACAAGGGCGGTGGTTCTGATTCCAGCAATTGGTTCTTTATTCGATGCACCTTAAACATATTTTTAAATAGAAGTGGTGATCAAGATGGAACGGGTAGATTTCAAAACCCTCAAGCTTATTATATATAGCCTTTATATAAACGTAGTTCATCGGTCGGAAACGTAGTTCATGATTGAAAAATTTGTATCAGGATATCAAAATCAAATGCATTTAGATAAACTATGATGCTCATACATGCATTTTTTTGTGCTTGCAGTTTTTGTAACAATTTTTTAAACCACTGTAACAGTAACAAGATATGGGCTTATATTTAATAAAAGTGACTGAAAAATTATATTAGTTTATATAATTAAACAAATTAAAACTTGTGGTGGCTTTTAAATATTGACATGCGGTTTTGTGCGTATCACATTGATATAATTCGACAACTGAACTTAAGCCTACATTACGCTAAGGCGGCGAAGCGAGACCAATTGCTCTAAAGCGAGTGATAAAGCTTTATTGCGCTCTCGCTCCGCCCTAAACCTTATTTACACTAGACTTCATGTTTCATTTTAATTTTGTAACTCAATGCGCGGATCTTCGCCAACACCGGCCACCATGAAGCGCTTGGGGTCTTCATTCCATGGGTAGCTGAGCCAACTTGAATCAGATTTGATTTCAGTTGCTGTCGGAGGGCTTAACAGGCCAAGCGGGTCAAATAGCCGCGATGTCGCCGAGAGAATGATCCGTTTTGCCGCTCTAAGACCCATGAACGAATCGTCAATCTTGTATTGAAAGGCATCTTCACTCGGCAACCACAACACGCCAAGTGTTTTGTTTGTGTCAGACTCTGAGATCGTTATCGGCTTAGCTGCCTTTGTTGCGGAGAACTGAGGAGAATTCGAAAACCATTTGGTTAGTTCGAAACCTGCGCTCGCTCATCTCACTTACCTTTGATAAACACCGTATTGCCAAAGACGGGGCAGCTGCAGTGCCGTAAGTCACGGTGTTTAACCTAAAAGACCTCAAAGAGTCAGATGAGCTTTTTCTCAACAATATGAGCTGAAAATCTCGATCTGCTTCATGCACCATGACCTGTCATACATCTTTTTGATGTCAGCTGTCAACGCATATTTGTGGAGTCGAAATCGAAGCAGAGTCGAGTACAGCTCCTCTTGAATCTTCGGTACAACCATTAGAAGATTATTCAACTCAATTTGAGACGATGTCCGACAGGATGCGTCGAAAACAATGCAGCAACTTCGTCGATGAGCTTTGGGGTCTTAAGACACACTGATGCGGAATGAAGTAGTATGGTGTACGCGGAATCTAATCATCTATTTCAGACATGATGACCCAAAGTTTCATATTCCCCTAACCATTCCGAGTACATGCGCTTAAGCTCGGGATCTCGAAACAACGTCTTTCAACCGATAAAAAACGACGCTAAGCAACCTCGAACGAGTTAGCAAGCTGATTGGGATCTGATTTAAATGGCAGCCTAACTTTAAATCGACCTAACGAAAGTATTTCCAAATTATCTCGAAAGTGGCTCGCACATAACTGCTGTTCAACTGTTTGGACCTTTTTGGCTGAAGGCAACTCTTACAATGACCAAAATGTCTGCAATGTTTTGTCTATCGAGGTAAAAGACTCAGATTGACAGCATGAGTCTTTTCATGACTTAACGGCGTGTAACGCCCTGATACAATCCAGCCAACAAGTGTCTTTTGCAGAATCGGTCCTTGTTTAATCCGACCGATGAGCATGTCGATCTTCTGTGGCTTATAAAAATATGGATCAGCCAATTGCAGGTTCTCAACCACTGACATTCACCGTATGGTCAGGCTGGTAACCCGAAAAGGTTTTCAAAATCCACAAATCTAACAACAACTCACTGCAATCGACTCGTGACTTCACCACAGTATGAATCTTCTTTCTTACATGAGTATTGCATTGAGTAATCCCTAGTAAGCTGATACTGGCCTCTTCTCTATGCAGCTGCAATCGTTGTGCTAGCTCGTCTGTAACAAAATTAATTTGTGATCCAGAATCAGAGTAAAGCTCTGGGCCAAAACGAAGTCGCCACTTCTCGTTTTAACGCTAACGACTGCAAGCGGCAGCCAGGATTACACTATAAGACACATTTGCATACGCCTTGCATGTGAAGTCGATGGTTGATCCTGTTCGAAGTCAAGGCGTGGTGGTAACGCTCGAGTGTTAGAAACGGCAGAGTATCTATGCAACTGATGTGCGACTGCATACTCTGCATTTGTTTGCCTTACATTTGGCTACAGTGTGCCCCTTCCGAAGGCAGTTGATGCATATGGGAGCCGCCTTAGCGAACTCAAGCCGCTGCTGTTCTGATAACGCGGCATATGGTAAGCAATTTCAATATCGAATAAAATGCGGAACCGCAATATAAACATTTTGGGGTCACTTGATCGTTTCTTCCACCATACCCAAAGAACACGAAAACGAACCTCGATTATTGTTTTTGAAAACAGCCTTTGACTCTGGCTGCGGGCCATCGGACGACTCTTTGGCTGATTCTTCAGAAAGAAGGTGTTGATATCTACGATTCAAGGCTGTTTCACAGTCACTCCATTATGGAATGATTACATAATCGAGCTGATCCTCCCATTTTCGTCTGGACATTGGGTAAACTTTGTTCATAACGAGGTGAATGAGAATCCCGTTAGAAATTTCTTTGTCATCACCGATTGACAGAAGCGAGCCATAGATGGCAAAGGCAGTGTCCAATCATTGATCTCAATAATGCCGCAGAAAGCTGCGTTATTTTGGTAGGCTAAAACATGAGCCGAAATATTTTCATTAAATATTAGACATTCATTGTCGTATACTCTTTTAGGCTGTCCAATGCTTTTCAATATGTCCGGTGACTTGAAACGCTCTAACAGTGCCTAGAGCTTCACCAGAGAGACGTGAGATCAGATGATTGAATTTTTCTATGCTCGGGATTATATGATCGTTATGAACAAGAGTTTCGAGCGAGGCAAATAAAATTCTTAAACTCGGAGTATTTTTCTACTAAGCTTGGGAAGTGCCAGATGCGGAAGACGAGGCGCTGTCGTTATACAAAGCTCTTCGAGCCTCGCACGATACTCATCATCTGGGTCAAAAGTTACTACTCGAGTCTTGCCTATTAACGCTGTATCTATATGTGAGGCCAGCATTTTTTATCTACATTCTAACTCTGTAGTTTCTAGGTTCAATTTACCATTTATTATTTGATCATTTAACGCATTATGCTTTTAATTGACATATTTCGTTTCTTTTCCTTGGCAGCCATATTTGACTTTAAATTCGATTTGAGATTATTAATTTAAAATTAAATCGAATTTGCCAAACGAATTCAAAAACGCTGTATTTTCAAAAAAAGCGAAGA
>JAWNOU010000051.1:0-22500 GCA_035045725.1 Drosophila ezoana
TCTGTCTGTCAAAATGTCAACAGCTAATGCTATTTTTTACCAAAGCAACATGTGTGTGGCTCGAGGCCAAGTGGCACACAGTGCGTATGAACGATATGTGTTGAAATTTGAATGACAAGCTCGTGTAAATTGATACTTAAATAATGCCTTGAGCTATGCACAGACATGCCTGCTTTATTTGCGCATTAAATGGACTTTACTTGAGCACTTTAAATGCCGGCAGAAGCGCCTGCCAAGCGGCCACCCACAGACCCAATGCCATTGGATGCGGACTAAAATAAGGATCAAGAAACAGGGCAAACTGGGAACCGGAAAACTGTTATGCATTGCTGGCACTCAAGTGCGTTGGTGTGGGACTTAAGCGCCTTTTATTGAATGTTTACATTAAAACGATTCGCACCTGACCGAGGTAGCAAAAACAAAAGCATAAATTAAGCGAAATAATTAAATTCATGGGAATGAATAAACGAACGAATGACTGAATTAATGTTGAACGTAACCGGATGCTGCCTGACCACGCCCAATTTCCCCAAGACTATTAAGTCAATTATAAATAAATTATGCTGCTTTCAGCAAATACTTGACTGTACGAACCAGGCACAAAAGTAATCGGCCAGGGGTAACAGAGGCTGGCATTAATTAGCCAGGCGAGAAGTTATTAATATTATTTATGTACATATATTCATGGTGTGTACTGCACCTAATTGTTACTCAGTGCGAGTGAGTTGTGCTATAATAAATTCTCCTCCTCTGACAAGCTAAAGTTGAAGCCATCTTGGTGTTACCTAGCCCGCATACCCGAGAAATTCAGCTAGTTTTATGAAATTTGCTTAAAATTATTCAGCATTATAAAATATGCAATAATTCTATAATTTGCTTGAATAGCTGCTAGGCAGCGTTTGGTGTTCATGAAACTAAAACCGCGTGTTAAACCACTGTTCAAATCTTTGATGCCAAAAGCCAACCCAACCTTAATTCGGGCAGATAGACAGACAGATGAATGAGTTGACAGATATACAGTTGGCCAGACAGACACAAATGGACTGTTAGACAGACAATACTAAATTTACTCGCATATATAATTTATGCGGTGCACACAGTTTGCTCGCGACGCGTTTTCATCTTAAGTAGAATTTTGAACTTGACTTAATTAGACACAAATACAGCAAATAGCAAATGCCACAACCACAATTCAGTCGAGTTGAATTGGGAGCTGTGCATAAGCGTAGACAAAATTCAGAGAAAAAAGCTATAAGAAATAAAATATAATTTTAAATGGTTAATCATTTAAACAACAGAAGAATCTGATATATCTGTTTAAAAAGTTTCATTCTTCATATAAGCAAAAAATATAAAAAAATTTTTACCTTGTACTGAGTCAGCTTCCCAAAATATTATCTTATGATTTTCATTATAAATAACATCATATTTGTTTCTAATTGAAATTGAAAACAAAGCATTTGATATTGTCTATGATATAAACATTGTGTTATTTCGTCAGTCGTATTAGTTAGTAGTGAGTGTTTTCGCCAAAATTGATAAAATGATATTAAGTTCAGCTACAAAATGGCTAAAAGAGCATCACTTGACGAATGTTCAGTTCATGCGTTTGCGGTTTTGCCAAGCCCAGACCAAGAACCTGACTCACCCCTACGTCCGTGCCTAAAGGGCCGTCGCGCGTTAATTAATCAAAAAACTGTTGAGGCTGCTGCCAGTGGCTGCTGAAGCGACTGCCGCTGCTGCTGCTGTTGATTTTCGTGGTGCTGGTGTAGGTTGAGGCGGTGCTGTTGCTGCTGCTCTTGCCTTTTCTGTGGCTGGTCAACGAACCTGGCGTATTTGTCGCTGTGCGCCAGCAATTAAGAGCAGGGCAACTCAATCAAAGTGCATTGGATTGGCTTGATTCGAAATAAGCCAGATATTTAATTAAATCTGAATAATGTAGCACGTGTTGCGCCAGGAAGTGTCTCAGTCAGCGTGCTCACCACCGTTACCAACACCGACATCATCGCCGTTTGACCGCCACTCGCAGTCGACATGCAAATTTCAGAAAAGCAATTTTGGTAAACGCAAACAAAAGTTGCGATTGCAGGCCGGCAAGTCAAAGAATATGGAAAAAAAAAAATTCCACATTGAAAGCTCACGAAAGGAAATGGACGCAACGTGGGCGATGCCACAGAGCCAACAGAAGACCAAACAAACCAACTGGCAGACAGAGTCAACAGTCAAAGAAAGAGCCAGATATGTCTATAGAGTGACTACAAACAAGAGATAAATGGATCTCAACACCTACAGCAGCAGCCAAAAAATCGACAATGGGTAAATCAGAAATTTCACTGCTCTCAACCTGCAATGCCAAATACGTATATTGCCACACGGCGCACGGCAGATCAACTGTGAGTCGCCTTCTTTTTTGGCAGGCCTGTAATTAGATGAGGGCGTGGGGTGCGCGAGGGCGGATCTGTGGTGCGGACAACGAACAAAATGTAAATTAGAAGGCGTCAACGCTTACACAAAGAAGCGTGCATTAATACCCTATACTACAAATATAATAAATAATGTATATAAAAAAATGAAAACGTATAAGATGCAAAGAATACAGCAGCGAGTTTGAGTTCGGCCTTTGACGAGAAAGGATAATTTAGCTATTTTTTAAAAGACTAAATACATCCGTTTGCTGATCATATATAATATGATTATATAACTTCATCCCATCATTATTCTACAAAAGACTCACCTAACTTCAACTAATTACTATAGCATACTTTTCAGCTGACTTACTTTTGCATATATTGTCTTACACAATAACAGATGCAGGGTATTGTCTAGTCGTTACCTTTTTCGTTTCGACTTAACATTTTTGTCAATCACAGTCTGTCAGTCACTCAGTGAGTTGTTCAGGCAAACAGCGTGTTTTTAACTCAACCAAGTTCCAGACATGTCACAAATCGTTCAGGTGTAAAATAATTTGTCTCGTTTTTGCCAAGCAATCGAATCAATAAACGACGTGAATGCTGCGAATGCCATTCAACCATTATCGTTCGAAAAAAAGTGATAAAAACAAAAACCAAAAATCTTGTCATTTAATGCGGCAGCACATTACACCAGCGGCTAATGCCCCTTAATTGTACTGTCTTTTGCCTCCTGCGGTTCTCCTTTGACACCTTGTCTTTGACACTTCTTCCACTCGTGCCGTTGCCTATGCTCCACACGTACGCGACGATGGGAGTTCAGAGGATTTTACTCCTTTCATATGGGCTTAGCGCACTTTCTCGCATCCGTTTGCATACCTCCACATGTGTCATTGTGGGTTTGTCTATGTACATATGTGAGCACGTGCATGTGCGATGTGCTTGTCTAACCCTTGATTGCCCCACTTTATTCATAGACAAAATCAAAAAGATGTAAATAGAATTGAGTGTCGCACGAGCACTAAGTCTTGGTATACGCGTTCAAGTATCTTTTTTAGGTATTATACCGATGATGAAATAGTACTATCTATGACGTCATTGAAAGATCGTCAAGAATCAAAATTTCGTAATATTTTTTTTATTGGCATACAAAAATTGTTAAATGTTTTACAAACGCAAATACATTGCCAGAAAAAAATAAAATAGTCAGATAAATATAAACAAAAAAATGCAAGCACAAAAGGTGCACGACAGAAAAGGAAAATTATTTTTCTTAGATTTTGTTGATGCATCTTGGAAGTCATATAAAATGCCATAAAAGAACAGAGTGCATTCAAAAGACATAGCCAAGCAATTTAATTTCCTGCCCAATGCTAGTAATTCATACCCGTTTCTGAAAGTTTTCTCAGAATATTAATAAGCTAAGTCACAATATCCAGGAATTATGCAGTCAAATTGCCCTTTTGATCATGTTGGACGACGCTCCGGCAGTTGTTACTTGAGAACTCTCAAAGAAAACAACCTCCCGCAACCAAGCCACCCACTATGACCCAGAATACACTGAATAAGGACGCATTGCAAAACTCTTTTGCATTTAAATAAGTAGTGCAAAAAGTTTATTTGCACTAAGTTTCAGTTTGTCTGCGAGAAGAACAACTGATAAATCGACAACATTGTATATGAATCCGACTGCCAGTCAAGGGATATGAATGGTAAGGTGAGGTTATTGAGTAAACCAAACACAACAGATGCAATCCGGACCGCAATCGAGTGCCAATCATATTGTATTTCAATCCATTTGCATTTCTCACAGCTTCAAATCACAAGTGCTTGCTTGGGGCGTAGAGAAAAGATTTAACGACAATACTTCTGACAATGTGCATTTTCTAATACCTTAAGCTTCATGTTTTTCACACGGTTGGATTTTGGATTCAAAACAGTTGGAAAGCGACACGGGAAAGTAAATCAAATTGAGAATAGATTATAGGAAGACGCTTTACAAAAAAAAATCAAATGTTACTTCTGAGAATATCGAATATGTCTAGAAAAGAAGATGTATAAAAAGCTTGAGTTGTTGTCACATATTAAAAAAATACAATTTTATTAAATAGGTATTATGAAAACAAAATGAAGAAAACTACATATTGGTTACGAGTGCCTTGGTATTATTTATAATTATATTCTGATATGTCCCTATTTCAAACAGGTGCAATAATTTGCGATTAATTAGACACAATGAAAAGGTATTTAACATAAACATTTGTATGAGAGAAATGCATTTAATTTTAGCTGCAAGTAAAAAAAATGTTGAAATAAATTGTTCGTTTAATGGTTTGCCGCTGAGGGAGCGACCAGCTACACAGCAGGTTTGACTGACTTGTTGACTGGTTGATTGCATGAATGCCTGACTGCTACACTTGCAACGCGTGCAACATGTTAATGAGCTGTCGTTCCATTAGCGGTTGCCGGTTGGGGCTTTTCTTTTTGCACTGCAGCTGACGTCATTTATGCATATTTCAGCAAAATTATCAAAACTGTGTTGCAGTCGCGATGCATTGTTCTTATTTTCGTTCGCATTGCTGCCCCATGACAGCAATTTTGTCATCGTTTCGGTGGCTTGCATTTTATTTTTGAAGAAGCAGCTGACCAACTCATTTTACTGATGTTGTGATAGCAATGTTGGTGTTTCGGCTGACACTGTTTATTATTGACAACGCTGGCCTGGCAAGCAATGGAACCCAAACTCAGTTGACACAGGCAACACAGACTACGCAGTCAAGCAGACAGCTAACATACATCACGCTTATCTGAACGGCCTGTCCCACACATGGCCCAATTAGGCAAAACAAAAGTGTTTTAATCACAGCAGCGATAAAATTGTGAAATATGTTGTGGCTTATAGCAATGGCTATCTGTTCAACTGGCTGGAAAGCCAAGATTTATGAGACATTTAAACTTGAATTGTGGCATTGGTCATGCGGGCAGCAACACTTTGCCAAAGACTTTATGGCATCAGCAAACGACTTTAATGCGACGGTGGCTTCCAGGATTCCAGGTAAAAAGGGGTAACAATTATTTCCTGGTAAAAATTTGCTCAAGAAATATTCTAGGCAGAGAGAAAAATGTAATTTACTTATAAACTATTTACTTGATGTAGGTTATATTTTAGGAAGTCTTAAAGTTTTTATTTTTCTATCCTTAAAAATAAAACATTTAATGTAGAATCATTTAAAAAGGCTATTAACTGTTATTATAACCTGAGTGCTACCCAAATTTCTAATGGTTTATACGTAAGGCACAATATTTGAAAATGTAAGCGGATTCCCATAAAAATGCTTGCTTGTTTTAAATATTTATCTCACACATACATAGCTCAAACTTGCGCATAAGTAAGTGCTTAACGTGTGGAATTACGAAAACGCGACGTTGTGCAAAGCGAAAAAAAAACGAGTTAAATATGCAAACCAAATGTTTTTTTCCCAGTGGGTGGGCGGCACACACGACGTATGATTAACGTGGCTGCCAAGTGTGAGTGGCAACTGAACGTCTGAGGCTTTTAATGCAACTGTGATATTTTTATATCATTTAAATTACATGTGCATTTCCCGCACGGTCTGCGGACAAGAGGTGGCTGCATCCAGTGTATTAAATGACATGATATTACCATTAACAATGGCGAAATAATATTAATAAAAAATTCAATTATTGAAATGTCAAGCGCCGGCCGATTTACAAACATGCATAATTGCATGGCCAATAAAACTTAAATACTCATTGAACTGTCAGTTGGTGATTATTGGCCTCAAATGCAGTCGATAATTAAGCCGAACGCGTTAAGAGCGCATAAATTAAATGTAATGAGCAAAATTAAATAACTCGTACAGAAATATCTCTTGAAGGCATGTTCTCGGCGTTGGTCTGAAAGTGCAAACCACAGCAAAGTAAAGACGAAAACTCAGGCGAACGCCCACTGGGACAACCGCCCATTAATGTTGCGGTGGCATCATTAAAAAAGTGCCGTACGCAGCACAAAAAAAGGCCAAAAAAAAAAAAAAACCCGGGCAGACAGTTAGACAGCCAGACAATTGGACGGCCAGACAGTCGGCACATTATTGGTAATCACAATATTTATGTGCGTTTAACGACACGACAGGCAAAATTGTTGAAACAAATCATTGACAGCTGCCACAGAGCTGCTCTAACAGCAACATCCACACGCACATTGCGGTGGTCTACAGTAAAATGTTGTCTTCTCTTCGCCTTGTGATTTTCTTTAACTTTTTTTTGCACTTCTTTTGCCTTTCTTTGGTATTTTATCAGTTTTTTACTGTTTAACGAGACTTTTCCCACTATAAATTAATTTTCCATGCTTGAAAAGTAAAGCACAGGAATTCTTGTAAGGAAACTAAATAAGCCGATTCTAACTCTGTTGACAATTTTTATTTAAATTTGACACAGAATTCTATTCCAACTGAACTCCAACCCAATTCTCGATGACACAGGAATGTTTTTTTGGTTTTGTGAAAAGCACCCTTGAGAGAATTTAATAAATCAAACCAATGAATGGAATGAACGAAGTGTGTTGATTTTCTGAGTGTTCTGTAGCCTGTTTTACGCTTTTCATTTGATAACAGCAAAATTTTATTTAAAAAATCTCTTGTGAAATCTTTGTAACCAAAACCCCGAAAGCGATTCAAAAAGATGCCAACCGTCTATACACAGTATTTACATTTGTTCGAAGATTTTGTTTTATACAATTTATAAATGACTTGTCTTTTGTTTTTTTTTTTAGTAAAATTCGAGGATGGTTAATTCGTTCATATAATTGAGAGCACGTTCAATAACATTATTATTATATGTTCTGTATTATATATGCCATGTAACTATGTGAATATCTGAGAGATCTGGAAGATTCCTAAAATAATTTATTTTACAAGTAAATTTGATTATAATTTGCTTAAAGTTTCAATAATATATTACCTAATCGTACTTACACAATAACACTTGCTTATATGTCAAATATTTTTAATGTTTAGAACATATTTCGATTGCTTTAATATAAATTTATTAGCAAGTTTTTATGTTTTTCTTCTCATGGCAAGTTTTTTTTTAGACAATTGAAATATATTTTTCCTCTCTTTTCATATATGTTTCACACTTTTGCTAAATGTATGTTCCAGCTGTGCGCACTAACAACTATTTGACATGTAGCATATATTTTTGTCTCTGCAAATTTGTATTTTCGTGTTTGCTGACACAGAGCAATTATCCATAGATTGGAAATCTCCTATATGCATATACATTACAAAACTGTAATTGAAATTGTTTGGTTTTTTTTTTTTTGGTCAACTGCCTTGAATTTTGTGGCGTTGCTGCCAAAGTGGCTGATAAAATTAATAAAATAAAATTGTCTGAAAAAAATTCAACTATACAAACACGAAATTGGGTGAAAACGAAAAACTAATTTTTTTTAAATATTTAAAATTAAATTAAGTTAATAAAATAAAGTATTTTTTGATAGAGATATATGAAGCCAAGCTCGATTAATTTATTCTTTACTCAATCGTAGTGACCCAATTTCTTAAACGATTTAACTTGAATAAATAAATTGACTACACTTAATTTAAAAGAGCGCCGCGACGGCACTAAAGCATCAGCAAATAGATTGTACGAAAAATTCAATTAGGTGTCACAAATCACTGACAGATTCAAGTTAGGCGCATTTCTATGGGCTGTGATAAGATTTGGCGGAAGTTGCGAGCAATGCTGACAGACAGACTGGCGGACAGAATTGGCCTGATTTTATAGTAGATGTTTGTATATACAGTATACATTCGCTTGTGTGTGCGTGATGTGGGTTGCATAATAGACTATTTCCTGTTATTGTCAGTCAGCTGTGAAGTCAATGACATGTAAAATTTGTCAAGTAATTGCCTAACAGAAACAGAAAATGGCAACAAAAAAAAAATGAGAATAAAAATCAGTTGGGGCTTTAAAACAGTTTTTATTGTACTTCAAAGGAAGTGTATATCGAATTGAAAATACTTGAAAACGACAAATTGTCGCACGAATAGGAAACCAAGTTCCGCCAAGAGAAGAATGGGTGGAAAGGGTCGCGTAAGTAGCTGCTAAATCTGTAAGCGAAGGATATGTCACAATAACATAATCAGCATGCCAAGCAAATATGCATGAAATATGCCAGGGCCAAGCATTGAAAATTGAAAATCACAGAAATGAAAAATGCCAAAGCAAATGGAAAATACTTAGATACAAATGCCATTTGCAATTTTACACGCACGTATTTCTATTTCTTTATGCGTATGGTTATGATGATAGGTATGGGTTTAAGTATGGGTACGCTCATTCGTACGTTATCCTGGCTGGTATGTCCTTTGCATTCATCTAAGCAACTGCCATAGCTGTTGAGAATTGACTGTGCTCAATGCTCACTGCTCGGCTTTAATTTTTCAACTTGAGTGGCTGCTTATCAAGCTTATGTTATGTCTTTTATAGTGTGGCGTATTCCGGAAAATGGTAAATAAAATGCAACCTAATCTGATTTCTTAAGGAATTCAGGAATGGTATGTATGTTATATTTTTATATCAAAGCTTATAAAACAGTTTTATTTTTTTAAGATTCCTTATAATCTGCTAAGAAATGCTCCATAAGATTCCAATAGTGACCCTTAGTAAATGCTGCACAGTGTAATTAAGGAGAAAATGTTTTTGGGACTGCCCGTTTTTCATGCTTGATGCCATATTTATGCGCATTTTACAGCTGCCGTAAATCAGCGCTCGGCCTATCAACATTACCACACATGACCACGCCCACATACTTTTACACACGCACACACAACAAGCTGCCGCTTTAGACCCTTGTGTTGCATAAAAAACCACATGATTAGCTTGGCCAAGCTGCGTGTGCGTGTGAGTGTGTGGGTGTGTGAGTGTGTGAGTGTGTCTGTGTGTGTGTTGTTCTGCGTACAAGAGGCGCCTGTTAAAACTTGAAAGAACAACTTCGCATATGCTGCCGGGTTCGTATTGCTGTCCAGCTAACAACTTCATAAATATGTCGAGCATGTGTATCGCATAACAACCCCGCCAATACTCAGAGCTTCTGGCTAGCTTTGAAGACCTCCAACTCTCAACAAAACTCTGGGCAGAGATTTGTGCGTGTCATCGCTCAAAGCGAACCATTTTTACGCTTCCGTTCAGCAACAAAATGGCATTAAACGCAGATCAATCACAATCTAAAAACCAAACTGACCCACATAGACACATGATATTGGGGGCAGTGACAGTGACAGGGGTAGGGTTTAAGGTTTCAGTCTATCCATAACTGACATTTGAACTTCGGCGTTCGCACTTTGTTTTTTTTGCAGGGCTACAAAGTTTTTCTATTTGCTGGCTTTTTCTGCATGTGGCTGGAAAGTGTGCAGTTTCCTTAATTTGTCTTTGCCATGAGCTGGCTTTATGTGGAGCTAAGAACTAGAAATATATAGATCCCTCATCACTCTCTTAAACTTTTTGGGTATTTAGCAGCATTGCCCTCATCCATTAATTTTAATTAATTGCCAACAAATTATAAAGCTTGAATTTATTTTTAGCTGAGAGTTTGTTACTGCTCGAATTTGTTTCAAAGCCACAGTTTGACACAGTTCAGGTCACAAATTGTAAACTATTTGTTTCTGTCTGACCAAATGAACTGAAAATTGTGACCAAGTTGATGAAACTTTTTCATTTGCATGCTTTAAGTTAAGGACATTTGCTCGTTTTTTCTAATGAATATTTTAGTTTGAGTATGTTTCAATCAAAGCGAGAAAACTGTATGTGCTTAAATTGTTTAGCAAGCTCTTGTTATTTTATTTTATTTTATAAATAAATATACATTTCTATAAAAAGTTTTTCTCTCTATACAGTTAAAAACAAACTAAAGTACTTATACAAATAATATTAATCCTTTATTAAAATTTTCCTATAGCTAAAAGCCCATGTTAAATAAATCATTTAAAATTAATATTAACAAATATTTTTTGACTGACAGACTGACTAACTGACTAGTGATTTATGCCCATCCCAAACCGTAAGAGCTAGGACGATGAAATTCCGATCGGCCTCAAACTCAATTTAAAAGATCTTTGTTCAAATTCAGTTGAGGGGTGTTTCGCACCTTTTTGAAAATCTGTTCTCCCATGGTGCAAATTAGGATCAAAGATTAAGTGGGTGACGTTTCGTGCTCAAATTTATTTTCAAAGATCTATACGAAAAATCATTTGAGACGTGTTTCACATTTTTTACAAAATCAAAGCTTCCTCGGTAGAAATGCGATTCGAAAACTTTTTTTTATGAAGTTTTAAGTTTCTTCCTATTTTCATCAAACTTATTTTAAAAGCTCTACATAAGAACTTAATCAAAATGTGTTTCAGCGTCTTTGGAAATACCTCCCACAACAGTGGTTAATTAGCGAAAAATTGTTGCATGAAAGTATTTTGCTGACCATCCGATCGGCTTCAAAGTCATTTCCAAAGATGATTGTCAAAATTTATTCGACACGATCTTGGGTTGCAAATGCGGGTCAAAGGTTTAATAAATGAAAGATTAATCTTCAGCTTCAGGATTCTCACCGCGAGTCTTACATGGGCGAAAACGATGCGCCTAAAACATATTTTTTTAAATAGAAGTGGAGACCGAGATATGTAGATTTCAACTTTCCACGGGCGTGTACTTAATAGAAAGGTAATATCTTAAATTTTTAGCACAAAACTTTCCACGGGCAAGGCCGGGCAATACACGCTAGTATTATAATACGATAAACCTATTTTCTTTTATTAAATATTGCCAAAATAGTTTGGTTCCCTTTGGCAACCTGAGCTATTTCAAAAGAGAGCCAGCTTACCAAATACTTATACCATGGAAAGGTCGCCAACATTATCATTATAAAAAAAAGTTTAAAGGTCTTGTTATTATAAGTATAGGATATAGTTACCCTTCAAACTAAGATAACACTACATCCATTCACTTGCCTTCATTTGCATTCAAACCAGAAGCCTTGTTTAATTTGGCTATTTGATTATTTATTAAATTAGCCTCAATTTAGTACAATATTGATGTATATAAGCATATTGCATTTTACAGATACTTTGGTATGCATCGCCACACACTTGATTGCAAATTTCACAAATTCTCCTTTGCACCAAATATGTTGATATATATGCCAACATGCGTATTTGATCAAAAAACCAATATGCTTCCACTATTGCCGCCCCTATCAAAACACGCACATAAATTACAAATGAAAGTTTTCACAAACTCGAAATGCATATGGAAATTTCAATGAACAATTCAAAATGATTTAGAAGCATTTCTGTTCTGGGCTCAAAAGTGCTATGTGCTGTAAAGTAATTTGGTTAACAACATTGAACTTTAGATAACATTTAAGGCACAATAATCAAATTAACTGTACTAGCCAGTGAAATAGATACACAAATATGTGGCACTCATTTAAATTAATTGCATGATTTTTCGCACGGTGTTTGAATTTCAAATGCAAATGTTAAGATTAATCACTGTCAACTAAATGTAAAATGAACAGATACTTAAAAGCTAAATCTGAGTCCAAGGCATGGCGCTTATAAATTGCGCAATGGCAATGCGCGCGATACTCACTCAACTATTTGCCGTCGCATGAATTGCAATTGCAATTCAGATTGAGTTTGCGTTTAGTTTGCAATTGAAATTGCAATTGAATTTGGGCTAGAGTTTTGGCTTGCTGTTAAGAGTGTTAAACAAGCGCCGGCAATTTGCGCGAACAAGCTGTGATTTGCACTTCAATTTTGCAAATTTTGCAAATTTGGCACGAAAAATTTCACCCGTTGCCACTTGGGAGACGATGAGTTTTGGTTTCTGCCAGTTGCGGCGGTTGCAGCAGTTGCAGCCGTTGCAGCTGCGCGCACACTTCACCGTCGTTGTATGTCTGCGGCAGCACGTTTTGTATCTCAGAGATGCACACGCGATTTGGTCAATTGATTGTTAAAGGCTTGTTGCAAATCGTTCAGCCCGACACCGCAAAACAATCTGCAATTGACACTGTTTTTAGCCACGTTTCAGTAGTTGGTAGCCAAGTTGCACGCATGCATAAATCTTGATCTTGTTGGAGTCAATTAGCTTTCAGTCTTGGCAACTGTCCTTCCGCTTGGCAGTCGCACTTGGCTTGTGTCTTCCACTTGCCGAAGGTCGTGGCGCAGCTCAACTGTGCAACATAAAACACAACCACATTTCATTTGCACTCATTACGAATAGTATTTCGCGATATTCCGCTACGAGAGTTTTGGCTCTTTTGGTCGCAAGAAATTCGCCGTCTGGCTCATTCACAATTTCGCATTGAACTGAATTTGTGTGTGGCATCGTCGTGCGGATTTTCCTGTTTGCTGCTTGTGTTGCTGCTGCTGCTGCTGCTGCTGCCGCCGTCAACGCACAGTGGGCTTCTAGACAAAATTTGTTTAAATGGGTTCGTTTATGGGATTAACAATATTTTAATATGTTACATTCATACATTTAAGATAATATTATTGGAGTACTTTAAGAAATGTTGCAGTCAATAAATCGATTTTTTTTTTTATGATTATGTTTATATAATTTATTTATTTAGTTTCAATTTCTTGCAAACAAATATTTTTTATTAATAAATTGAGTATAACTAAATATTTTTAAATATATATACGATTTTGTTTGGGTATATCAGATAAATATTTACGGAACTAAATTAAAAAACTAAAATTTCAATATACATTTTTCATTATTTATAAGCTGACAAATATTCAAACTGAATAGATTTCAAATGTCAGAGCGCATAATTTTTTCATCATTCTATTTATTTTCAACGAAAAGTATTCCAAAGGACCCACTGTGCAACGTCGGCGTCGTCGCTGCTTGATTTCACTTCAGAAAGCTTTGCCGGCGCCAGAAACTGAAGGAGAAACATAAACAGCTGTTTTTTGTTTATGTTGCCCAACTGGTTTGCGCACATGTTGCTTGTTAATATGTTGCCGCTGCACTTGAATGTTGCACGTCAGTTGCTGCCACTGCACTTGATGTTGGGGATGTGCATTGCCAAGCTAAGAGCTTCAAGTGTTGAGTTAATATTTGTAATAATTCTGTCATTTAATTGAGTTGTCTGCGTTGTCAGCAACATTTGCTGTGCAACAAAATGTTGCTCAGCAACATGATTAAGCTTTTTGCATAGCAACTTGCTGTGCAACATTTAAAGCTTTCTTATCAAAATGCTGCTAAACACAATAAAAACAACAAATAAAATTTAAATTAAATATTTAGAGTATAAAGTATGCCGACATATGCTAGATGAAATACAATATAAATTCTTTTATGAGTACCATAAATATTGTATTGTGAATACATTTTGGCATATGTATATACTTTATGTAGAATATGCTGAAAGTGTTTAAGCTCTTTTTTACTATTTGCACATTTGTTGACTATAAAACACCTCTTCAAATATCTAGAAATAGGTATTATAATGCTTATAAAACATATGAACGTAAAAATCAAAAGTAAACATTTAATTTCGTCCATATTTCCTTTTGAAATTTCGTTTCGTACCTTGTTTGTTTTGTTTCTTTTTTTTAGTTTTATCCAAGCATATTTTTGATGTTTATGACTTTAATTGATTTGAGTGACGCAGAAATGTTGACCCAAATACCAATGCATTTAATTTCATTCTGCTTTGTTGTCTCAACACAAAAGAGCCATGCATAAAAGGCGACAGATCTTCAAGAAATACCAGAAGACAAAACATAAGCCAATAAAGTGGTTGATATACCAGTAGTTGAGTTTGAGTTGTTGGTATTGTTTTTGGTTTTAATTATGAATGCATGAGCAGAAGCCATCAAAATACAAATAATCGTCAACGATCAAAGCCAAACAGAACAATTTGTTATTGCATACAAAATGGCAACAGCTGCGTTTATGAATGTCGCATTTTAACTCAATTCGAAAACTTTGGCAGCATCGCATAAATAAACGTAGTGCTTTATTTATTTTTTTTTTAACCAATATCTGCAGGCAAATTTATTATTGTTGTATTTATTTATTACGTACATTTAGTCATAAAGCACAGCGCACAGAGAAATGAGACAACGATTTCAGCGACTGCGATGATTGCCGACACTCGTCATGTTCGCCTGTCAAGTGGGAATGTTTTAAAAAACAGAAAAACAACAATAAAAAGCGCTTAAATTAAGCAAATATAAACGCGTGAATTTATTTACTTGCTGGTCGCACATGCAAAAGGAACATATATTTATATTAATATATATAAGATAATGAGAATTTTATGGTTTATGTGCCTGGCGTCGTGTTTGCAATACCCTATATGTTAATATAAGAAAATTTTGTTTTAACATTTCTTTTGTTTTTTTTAGTTTTTATAATTTTATATAATTATTGTAAATTAGTTTAAATTCTTAACTATTACCTTTCGTTTCTTTTTAATATTTTATTATAAAATATTCACAACAAGTTTTCTTTTCAATAAAAATAAATAGAAAATGTTTGAAACATTTGTAAAATATAATTTAAGACGTCAAGGCGCGTAGGTGTTTCATGAAGACAAATATGTTGATCTCGACGACAGATGACAAATTTATGCATCTGTGAGATACCTACATGCGTATCTAGCTGCTAATTGGCCTGGTCATAATGCGAGTATATGTACCTATACATAGCCATGCACTTGTTTATTTTCTTTGGCTAAGACCTAACACGCGACAATTTACTGCTTGGGAAATTTGTACACATTTTGTTAGATTTACGATCTAAACTTGGGATGCCAAATGTATATCAGGAATGTCTTGGCGCCTTAAGCATGTCTAATGTGCGTTTGGTCTCATAAAATTAAGTATAGCAGTATTTACGACTGTTTAAATGTAATATCTATTTAAATGCCAGTAATGATATTTTTGCTGTCTTTTGTGAAGCTATCGGAACCAACCGTTCATTTGCCCACAAGCCAAACAAATCAACAATTCATTTGAAGGATTCAAGCTGATTATAATAAGTGAGAGCAATTCGCTTGGCAAGGACAATATCTGAAATGCATCTGACATATGCAAGTAAACAAATAAAGACCACTCTGAGCGCATTATGGACAGGCTGACGAGGATGATGATGTACAAAACGTTGCAATAGAAATGAACAATTGTGTGAACGAATTCTTATCAAGGCAACAGGACCAAGCACACACAGACAAAGACACGCATCTAACCACACATCCACACAATTGTGGCCAACTGCAGCATTAAACCCATTCAACATTCAACCAATTCCCAGCCTCAGTAGCAGCCCAGACTGCTATAGAAAATCATAAGTCCTCAAAATGTTGACTGTCGTTGGCAATGCATGACTCGTTTCTGTGTGTATGTGTGTGAGTTTGCATAAGTTACAGTATATACAGTAAGTATGAGCAAAGTTAGTGAGAACGATAGATTTAACGGTAAAGGAAGTGTGCGTAAGAAGGAGAAAAAATAAATTTATATGCAGTACAAAAAAATATTAACGATAATTGAGGCGTTTATCAAAGCACATGGAAAGGCAATTCACATAAACGAAGAGAGGGCTCAAAGTCATAATGACTGGGAATAAAAAATAAAAAGATAGGAAAAAATTTATATAAATAAATATTTATCGTAGTCACTGTAAGTTTAAATGTTTGTGTGCGTGTGTCTTGTCCTCGCCTATCGCATCAACAGCTTGCCAACTATATTATATCCACGGTGCCCTGCTGTTGCCCAGCAGCGAACACGTCGTATGCACAATTTGCATAATGAGTAAAGAATCAAAATGGTGCCGCATGTGGCATGGTTTTGATTTCAATCCAAGGCTGCAGCCAACTGACCCAATTAGGGCGTCTCCATCTAATGTTGCAGCCTGACTTCAAGTCTTAGGCGTCTGTAACCTAAGGCATTTTGTGTCATTTTTTTCAGATTTGCCTGCCTTAAAGCCATCACGTCGGGAGTGGGGCATTTAGACTGGCATTAAAAATTCCAGAGGCGTACAAAATCTGAGGTGCCGCACTGTTGATACATCCACCCATAAAGGTTCAAAGGTAAATAATCTGATAAAATATTGTACATATTTGTACACACTTATTTATCTACGCAAATCCATGTAGCCCACCCAAGCAAGCAACCGCTTTAAACATCGCAATCAACGCACTGCACCAAAGCAGCAGAGCTCATTAGCATTTTGATTTGGTAAAATCAAACAAATATTTCCGGCAAAATGAATGGCAACAAACATTGAACCTGGCCGCATGTCATTGGCCTTCCAACTGTAGCACTAAAAATGGATAGCATTGTGAATCTTAGCTGATTTATCTTAAGTGATTTTAATCGAGCAAGAAGTGCTATCTTCGGCACCCCGAAGATTTAATACCCTTGCTTTTCCCGTATCAAAGAAGCACAGGGAAAATTGGTTATGTGGTTAAGATATCTTTTAAAACAAAAAGTTTTTCATACAACTCAATTATAGACCGATCGTTCTAATGGATGCTGTATGATATAGTGGTCCGATGTTGTAAGGATTTCGCATATATATTAGGAGCATAGTTAAACTAATAAATGCCGAGTCAAGATATCTTGACAAGCAACAAAGTTTCCATATAAGAACCTACCTGTCTACCATGATAAAGTGATCTGATTCATCTGGTTCCTACATATGTACTACGTGCAACAGAAAGAGGGAATCCTGCACAGTTTCATGACGATAGCTTTAAAACGGAGAGACTAGTTCACATAGAAACAGACAGACGGACAGACAGCCAAACGGACAGACAAACGTGGCTATATCGACTCGGCTGTTGATACTGATCAAGAATTTATATACTTTATGGGGTCGGAGATGTCTCCATCTGTGCGTTACACATTTCACGACAATATTAGAATACCCTCTGGATGGGTATAGAAATTAATATATTCCATATAATTGCAATATCTGAAATTTAGTAGTGGAATCAACATAATCTAGACTAGTGAAAAAAGGTTATTAGGATGCCTTAAACTTATTATTACAAAGTAATTACAGGCTTAAATAATAGTTCAAAAGTTCTTATGTGCCATAAAATACAGAAATATTAGTTTTTCAATGCTCACATTATTATCTCAAAATTAAGATTAAATGCTAGACAGTTTTATTTCCAAAATTCGCAATAAAATTAAAAATTTAAGCTCAAAGAAAATAATATTTAAATTACTTTATACTTAAGCACAATTATTTTATTCGAAAATAAATTCGAAGAGAAAACATACAAAATTCACAAGGATATTGACATGAAGCCCAACGAATAGAAGTAATTTGTTTAAGGAGCCTCAATATCAAAATCTCAGTTAGCGCTGAAAATAGCATAAAAATACAGTGTTTTCAATTATCAAGTCATTTTAGTCAGTTGGATATATACAAATGTAAGACAATAAAAAATTTATACATTTATCAATATTTTAGTTTACAAGTAACAACAACATTGTGCATTGAAAAGGCCTTTTAAGGGGTATATTGATGAGAATACCACAAGAATATCTTGTTTTGCATTAGAAATTGTGTTTTTTTGGCGGTAAGTTTGAGTTCCATATAAAGGATCTATAGGAAAACTGATAGATATGGTGCGCGCAAATCGGCGTAAGGGCATTGAAGAGGTATATGGAACCAAACTAGAGGCCATGCAACCAGCCCGAATGCAGGCTGTCCCCCAACCGGGCATGACCAAGACGGCAGCAATGCGTGTTAACTCGTCCCGCCAAGGGGATACTCGCACCCAGCGCAGCTATGTAACTGCCAACGATTATTATATTACAACAAATGTACCATTGAACTCCAGCAATATGCGTCCTGCAACAAGTGTCGTAACGCATCCTTCGAAGGCCACTCAGATGCAAATGCAGGTGCAGCCCGCATCCGCACAGGTATTGAACTATGGCTCAGTTTCGAACCGTCGAGTCAAACCTAGCGCCCGCCAGGCGTTGCCCGGCCAGCAGGCGAAGGTACATTTTGTGCCACAGGACAGCAAGGCCAACTGTCACACACGTCCACATCCACACACCCATCCATATGCCAAGTCGATGCCCATGCAAATAACTCAGCGCACAGTCTATGGGCAGAATTCGGAACTGGAGCCGAATCTAACGGAGCTCTCGGACAAGGAACAGATGCACAACACGAACAGTTTGAGTGCCCGTCGAACACGTGGGCATTTGCATGTAAACCCGAACCAGCCGCATTCACATCCGTTGCAGCACCAGCTGCATCAGCAACAGCAGTTGGCTCATCCGAGCATCCACAATATAAACAATAATCATCAAATGCATCATATGCATCCGAATGTGAAACATCAGCAGCAGCATCAGCAGCAGCATCAGCATCAGCACCATCAGCTTCAGCTACAGCTTCAGCATCAGCAGCAGCAGCAGCAGCAGCATCAACGCGGCCCGGTCCATCCGCAACAGCGTGGTGGCATGCAGGTGCCCGTTGGGACTGATGACGATGATAAGGATGAGGATCCTGAGGAGTTCTTTGAGCTCATACGCCAGACTGTGCGAAAGGCCGTTGGAGTAAGTATATGTCTTCTAGTCGATTGAACCAATATTACGAATATCTTTTTTGAAGACAACCATTTCCGAAGTGGTTACACGAAATTTTCGCGACTTGGCTGGCAAAATGGAACGTTTTTCGAATGAACTAAGGATGACCAATGAAAATTTGGGCAAGCTGCAAAGTGAAGTTACGAACAGTAGGTATATGCCTGTTCCTTTAAGACGCCTTCTCTTACTTATCCTTTCGCAGAGGTGACCCACTATGGGGAGGAGAATACACGCCACTTTCGATATTTGTGCATGAAATCTGAATACGATAAGATGTTTTATCAACAGCAAGCATTAACTGCCGGCAAGCGGCAGCCTCCGAAAGTGGCTCCAGGTCCATCAGCTAACCCAAATCCGACGCCATCGGCATTGCCCACACGAGTTTCCAAGCAGGCAGCTGCTTTCAATTTGAAGGCCGCCAAACAGATGTCAGCCAGAAAGTTGGGCCATGGCAACCAAAAGAAAGCACCCAACGAATGTGTCAAAGTGCAGAATCCTTGTGCATGCCGCAGCACTTCGAAATCATCACACCAGCAGCCGACGGAGGAGCACCAATCTTCATCGGAGCATAGCGTCGTTGTTAAGTCCTCGGAACTGGGTGTACGCGAAGTGTTGGGGCAAATACAACGCTTTTGCACACAGATGCAGTTAAGCGATATGAAGGAGGAGCAGCAGAAATATAATCCACAACCTGGACTCTCTAACATGGAGCTAAATGGAAAGACAAGCTCTGCTTCCGCCAGCTTAGCTGTCAATCCGTCATACAACAATGGCAAGCCCAAAGCACATGTACCGATTGGTGCTCCTCCAGCTGGTGCTCTCGACATGGAGCTGGAGACACCAGTTGATAGCATGGACGAGATTGAGATTGATAATTTTCAATACAGCTCCGACGAAATGTCCTCTTACAGCGATGATAGCGAGGTTAAGTTCAGCGGCAGCACCACAGCACGTGCTCCGCTTCAATCATCTAAGGTAAAGCTCCCAATTCAGCACTCAAACAAAGGTGCCGGCGATGGTCAGTAATCTAGATGAAAGCTCCATTCGATAACAATTATCAAACACGAGCCAAGACAACACTCTTCCAACTGAATTTTCCTGAGAAAAACTTGCGTTATGGTTTAGTTTTATTTCGATCGCGCTAAATTTCAAATGTCAGATGCCAAGGAGCAAAGTTGCCTCGGTACACAAAAACCCTTTGGGAATTTTTTATTGAAAGAAATTTGTTAAATGCGTGACTTTGTTTTATTGCCTCAGGAAAATAAAAATAACAATAAAAATAAATTTATTAAAAATACAATGTTATATTCTGCAGTCTCGATTTCTATTTTTGAATTCAACTAATAACTAACTAAGAAGCAAAAACTTGTTTGACGTGTTCTTTTATTTTTGACAATCATCTTCAAAGAGCACATCAGAGGCCTGCTTAGTTGCAACTTACTGTTGACCCATATAATGCCAGGCCACCTGGTACGTAATGCCCATCGGTGTCACTAATAACTGCATATTATATTGACTGCAAAATATGGAAACGCTTACAACGTTAAGCACAAAACATGCCACTGAGAGCTGACACCAAAAGCTAGGCATAATTACAAGCCCAATGAATGAATGAATGAGTGAGTGAACGAGTGAGTGAGTGCATGGATGCATAAATGCAAGCCAGCAACCAACCCACTCACCCCCATTTGCTGAGCTCTTGCATTTTTATGGGCTTACGGCTGTGCCAGAGCTGCGAGCGTTACGGCCAAAACAGTTGGGATATGGACGTGGACGTGGTCGCGTGAATGAATGACTAGCTGTAAAGTGAATGACTAACTGAAGTGCCGTTTGCTGCTCCTCTACTAAGTTTGAATTGGTTACATATCGCGAGTCTCTGCTAGAAATTGCATAAACAAATTGAACTTTTCGCATGGTCGAAATTCTACGAAATACTGTCAACTGGCATTGCGCTTGCCCAACTGTAATTAAAGCGCCCAAAGTCACATTTTGACATGCAGACAGCAGAACAGTAGGAAAGTCGGACCGACAGTAGCTAAATTCAAATTATGCAATGATATTGGCCTCGGGTCCAAGTGACTCGACGAGCTGCAACTGCAGCAGTTTTGGCTGTTGGCCGTGTTGACATTAATTAAAAGTGTTATGCAAAATAATCTAAGCATTTCCGCACCCAACAGCTGCTTGCCATGTCAATGCCCATTGGGGATTTTAGAAGGTTTTGCTACCCGCTTTGCCATGGACACTGTCAGGGATTTAGTTATCGAAAGACTAAATGATATAGAAAATGTATGTACAAATATACAAGTTACAAAACATAAATATTTGCGAATTTATTTTATTTATATTTGTGAATTTATTTTATTAAAAATTGTTTACATATTAGCCTGTCAGCAGAAAGAAAATTTGGCAAGCCGTAGGGCAGTTATTTTTAAAAACAACTTGTATGTGAAGAGCACAAGTAAAAGCAATTTTCTATAGAAAAACTTGTATAAATATGTACAATTTCAGCCCATACTCGTGAAAAAAAAAATACTTTAAAAAATAGTGCTAATAATATATATAACACATACTTTATTTAGGAACTCGTTAAATGAGCTCTTCTAAAAACAATTTCAACGTATAGACTCTCCATATCGTAGCAGCCCCTTTGACTCACCACCATTAACATCCAGACCCCGCCAAACCCCGGCACCCCCTATATGCGTGCGTGTGTGTGTAACTCAAAACCAGCTTCAATCAGCCGCCTAATTGTAATGACCAATATTTGAACTTCAACTTCAGCCGGCTGCCACAAGTCCAAAAAGGGGTTACAATACTCAAACACGTCAAAAAAATGTTGATTTTTGTAATTATGGAAAATTTTCACTCAACTATCGAAACGAGTGAGTCCGCAGCGTTGAGTGCATAACCATAACAACGGACGGAACACGTCGGCCTAAGCCAAGTTGGCCAAAACAAAACAACCAAAACAGGTGCAAAACATTACGCGACATCACTGTTCCGGGGGTGGCTGACAGAAGAACCCAGGGAACCCAGAAGGAAAACAGAAAAAATACACACTGAAAAACCAATACAACATAATTGCAACGCGACTCGGTTTGTTAACAGTTTTCTACCGTGCCACACACAGGTTGCAATTGCAGAGCTGCACCCGTTGGTAGGCGCAACGCAAATTGATTGTCAATCCGCAAACAACAAAAACCAAAGAAAACAAATATAATTAAAGTACATATATTTAAATCGAATTGTTATTGTGCTGTGCTACGTTTGCGTGGACAAACATAAAACGACAAACGTTTAATTGACCCTAAAATCACTGAAGCATTCAATTTACATTTTTTTGCTCTCGGCTTGTGTTTTGGTAGTCGAACCAAAGCACAGAACAGCTGCGGATCATAGCTACGCAAATAATGTACTATATAATCAACTTTTAAAACTTGTCAATT